>JADAQX010000804.1:0-23875 GCA_015476325.1 Cardiosporidium cionae
GGGGAGAGAAAGAAGAGGAGAGACGCATTAAGAAAAGAAAGAAATCATAAAAGAGAAAATAAAGAGGATGCAGATGAGAGGGAAAGAAAATACGTAAAATATTATATAAAAAAAAGAAAAACTTTATATCTCAAGAAATAGAGGTCATGTTTACAAGAAAAAAGAAACACAAGCAATCCCGTTTTTTGAATTACAAAGAAATACAATCATTTCTCCCTTTTCTTTGCTCAAAAAGGTGTATGAAAATAAAGAGGAAATTGGATACAATCCATTTTACCTGAGAAGTAACTTCACTTGTGAAACAAAAATAAAAACTGAGGACAGCTCGAATAAATTGTGTTAGAAATTCCCATTCAATAAAAGAAGGGCTATGATGGCATCTGAAAACCCAAAGTGAAAAAAATCGCAAAAATCGCTATATATGTATTAGCAAGAGAAGGTATATATATTTATATAAACGAGAATTAAGCAATAAAACATCAGAGAAAAATAACAAAAAGAGTTAAAATGTGGAATTCTTTTTCTATAAACAGAGAACATTGAGTAAACTCGGGTGAATAGAAAAATTTTAGAAAACATGTTTTATCAAAAATAAAAATAGCAAAAAATCTAAAGAAAATCACACAAAAAATGCAACAAAACCCGAATAAATAAAAAAATATAACTTTTAAAATAAAAACGATTTATTTCTTGCAAAAACTCTACTTAAAAAACACATCAAAACTCGTGACAACCTCTACTATAGTCCATGCGAGGCGTACCTCTCTGATAGAAGTAAGTTTTTCCTCAATAAAGTGGATAGGAGAAGAAGTTTTCCAGCGATTAAACATCCATGGTAACGTAGAGTGGATTCTTCATCTGCAGGTGGATCACCACTAAGATTTCGGCAAAAGAGAGCGATCATCATCTCAGGAAATGAAAGAGTTTCAGTGGAAGCTACGGAGTTAAAATTTGAAGAAATAATACGCAAAATTTCAAAAAATGGAACCATAGAAGGAGGCGTTACACTGCACTCTATAAGCTCCGATTTAGCCTTTGTTTGATCAGAGCATATTTCATTTAACTCTTTATAAATCAGAGAACCTTCTTGCGTGTAGAATGCTGTTACAGCTATTACTGACGAGGTAGCCGCAAGCGCTTCTTCAGAAGAAATTATATTTTCTGAAGCGTCTTGAGGAGGAACTATTTCACCCTCAGAATGCATCGAGGAGACAGCCAAAGGATCCTCCAAATCGATAAGAGGAGAAGCAACGTTCTCCTGTAAATGCATATCTTGCATCCATTTAAATACCAACCCTTTGGATATACTTTCTATTTCTTTTAAACCAAACTCAGATCCCATAGCCATCACCATCACCTTTTTCCCTTTTCTATGCATGCGATATAATAGAGCGGTATTCAGCTGATTGATGAGACAATTTGAAAGGAAGGCCATGGGTAACAGCATGGTAGTATACTCCTCATCGGAAAGAAGCGCCCCTCTTGAGTCCAAAATCCTATCCATTTTCCCCTCCTTTGCAGAAAAATTTCCAATCTCTTCAGGGGAGGATGCCTCAAAAAATTCTTCGTCCTCTTCTTCTGTAAGAAAAAGTCGATTCCTATGCACACTGTTGAGAAGCGTCGTTCCATCTTCCATGAGTATACAACTTGGATAACTTTCCTGTAAGAAGTCCTGCCAATTGCTACTATACCAATCATGAAATACAAAGATAGCCTCGGGTCGCTTCAGCTGCAAATGTAAGAGCAGTAACTGTCGGCAAAGCCAATAAGCTTCACCTAAAGATTGAAAAAATTGACGATAAATATCAAAAAATACCACCTTAAAGTATCCTCCACATTCTGTTATACGAAGCAATTGACGTTCAAATGCAAAAATGATCTTGAGGCACTGCAAATCTTCAACCATATCAAAGGAGGTAGAGGAATCAATAGATGGATAGGTAAAGTTTCCTGTTTGTGTGGGTGTACTCTCAGCTGTAGAAGAGGGATTAAGTCTATCCACCGGCTGCACAGGCATTTCATTCCTATATTTATTAGAGAATGTTTTAAACAAGGCAAAAACATATAACAATAAGCTATCCCCATGAACAACAACAAGGGAATGTCCACCCAGAACGGAAATAAGATCCACTGGCTTGAGAATCAAGTGAGAAAACCATAGTTGAAGCTTTAAAAATCCTTCGTCATCCCCTAAAAGTTTCAGTTGTTCCTTTAATCGTATACTTGTTTCAACTGCTGCACGTGAAAGAATGGTTATATCGCCACTATCACCTTCATATGTATCCGCTTTTCTCTCTACTCCATTCTCAAATTTTGCGGAGAAGTCCATCACATTTCTCCCTACAGAAGAAACCGTTCCAGATATTGCAGTCTCTTCAAGTAATAAATCCTCCGAAGACGCCATCTTCAAGTAAAAATGTCTACTAATAAATTGCAAACCCAAAATGGAAAAAAAATTAAATGCGATTCGAAACAGGAAAACACGCTGAACGAGTGCACACTAACAGATATAAAGATCTTGTCAAGTCTACAAGAATGCATATATTTCCATAGAAATTTCTGCTAATTAGCAAAGCACATTCTACTTCCTAGAGAGTGAGTTTAAATTCAAGATACTCAAAAAGTTACACATAAAAGAAAATCGAGGTCCATGCAATGCAGAAACACAGATTGTTTACAGACACACTTGGTTAAGTGCTGCCAAACAAAATGCATTTGTATCTACAAAAACTTTTATCATTCTTCTCTTCTGAAATGATCATCTGCTTATTCGATATACTAAAATCATGTTTTTACAGTCTTGCGGAGACACCCTCAATAAGAAAATAAAGAACTTCGCTACAGAAATGACAAAATCCATTCTTCAGTAACAATGGCGCAACTTCATTGCATGCTTTTTCATAAGTACAAAAATTCTCCTGCCAACAATGCTAAAATGACGCTCCTAATCCAAGACTAAATAAAAAAGTACAAAATAGCAGCCAATAATATACTGGCTTGATACTATTCAAAAAGATAAATGTTTTCCTAAATCATATTTGTGTGCTCCAAGTCTCCTTACTCAAAATTTTGAAGCAGAGATGACGATTACATCACTTCCAATGATGTTTTGAGCATGCGGAGGATTTGCGTTTTGGAGAAAATTACTTTCAGAGAAGTAGTTTAGCAACAAGAAAGTGGCACTACAAATAGATAATAGCTATGTTGAAACCGCAATGCAAAAAAAAGCAGCGTCTCTAGAATATTTCAGGGCTTTAAGTGATAAAGTTGATAGTTTGAAGTTCCGCAATCAGACAATAGAAAATTAGAAAGCTTGTTCAAGATACATTGAGTTTTCGAGACCAAAAACTACCAAAAATCACTCATAACTCCATGAAAAAAGAAAAAAAATAGGAAAAGGAAACGCAATGAGATACCCTTGGCGTTTCAAAAAGTTACGTTCAAACGAGTGAGACCTTCCTTACACATTCATGGCGTTTCCCGTAGAGGTATGTGAATATAGAGAAATGAACATACCAAATCCTGCTTACAGGTGAAACGATATACATACACTTAGATCCTCTTGATGCACTTTGGAGCGTACAGCTTCTATAACTTAAAACGGATAGCAATATGCTACTCTGTTTGATTGTACCCTATCTGGCCGACTCAACGGACAGTGCATTCCGTATTTGCCATTTAGCAAGAATCCAATTAAGCTCGATCTTGAGATAATATATGATGCTAGTAGTCAATGTAACAACCATTGGGAAAGCCTTGAAGATCTGGTCATTCTTAATAGGCGATAATAATGCATTTACTTTTGCGATTATCACAGGATGAGAAAGAAAGCTTTTAAAAGCCCAATGTGTTTATTTTTTTGTAGCTATTTAAAAAAAGGTTGACTTGCCACAACCAGCCAAAATTTGTTGCCTAGAAATGTTCAGATAAAGCAGTAGAAGAAAAACCTGCTTGATCGAGCATGTCCGCTACCCTTTCATCGAAGTCATTTCTGTTTCGAGGTAATGAAAATTGTGGAATAACTGTTCAATGTTGTATTTTTTTTTAATTTGGGCTTGGGCACTATTATGAATTGCTTTTCGATCCGCATAGAGAACAATACTTCAGATTTTAAACAAAAACCTTGCAAGTTCATGTGCATCTTCGCTGTTCTCAAGTCAATCCAGGCAATTTATAAAGCAAAACTGTAGCTTGATTTAATTCGAAGTAAGAATATTTCAATAATTCCTATTGGTCGATGGTATTGAGTCTTTGCGTGTGACATAAATTATGTTTAGAAATATTTGAACTCATTCAATTTTATTAAATAAGTCCACCAGATTTTGATGATTTTAGAACAAACATATTAAATTTATCTGTGTTGTATATTAGCTACGCTATAGATGAATTAAAAAAAATTAATGAAATTTACAATTTGATCAAGCATTTCTTTTATACAGATTTTTTTTACAAGCAGATTTTCATTGAAATGACCATATATCTAGTGTTGTTTTCATTAGTTTCATATTTTTATGCATCCGCGTAGGAATTTCCTAGCAATCTTTTAAGTCTCCTTGGAAATCCAAGGAATGTAGCAATTTAGTTAGTAGGGTAATGCTCCTAATAATTCCGATCTATTAATATTTTTTGTCACTAATTGAAAAGCGAAGCTAGTAATAACTCAGTCATTGAGTTTTGTTTTCATAAAACCAACTCACTGAATCTTTGTTAAAATAATTCAATAACTCTGCACAAGACAATAAATCTATTTGGTTAACGTTATTTGAAAACAGAGCATTATGGCTTAATGTGCAAATACTGTTTTTTAAACTTGAAAATGCATCCAGGAATCTCGTGCGTAGATTTGAAGGACTTTCAGTTAAGGATTATGCCTACTTTGATGTAAGACCTGATAAATTTATTGCTATCTATGAATTTTTGTATGGTCTTATTTTTCAAGAAAATATTTTCAATGCAAATGAAACAATGAGATAAAATGCTGCAAATGGAGCAGTTCTTTCACTATTACTACGCGCACTATACAATCTGGGAAAAGTTAATGCAAAACTACAAACAAATAAAACCTTAGGCATTGTAATTCTCGAATGCATTTTTAAGAAGCTGAGCAAAAATTCCAAGTTTTAAAATGTATATATATCACCCTTGCATGTAGAAAAATTTTAATACTTCCTCATGAATGGTGTCTCAACAACTAGCCTGTAAATGCATACTATTGAGGCATAAATTTGATGTACACGGGTGGTTTTTAATTATATCTTAGAGATAATTAGTTTTTTAATGAAACTTTTGTGGGAGGTAAAATTAAAGTTTAATTATATCTTTCTTCTTCAAATCCATAGGTTTGTCAATAGCATTTTTCTTATTCTTGTGAAAAAATGGACTTGGATATATGCCAAATATCGAGTATATATAATTCAAATCCCGTTCGCATTATACGAACGTTTGCTGCCATTTTCAAATAAACGAGGTGTTTCTTAATTTTTCTTTGAGTCACTAAGGCCTCCCTATACAATGGAACTTAAAACAGAGAATATTCAAAATTTCTGTAAGATAATAGCAGTTAAAATCTTTGGCGTAGGTTAGTTTCAACTAATTATAGAGCATTTTAATTTGTTATTTTTTCAACAATGAAAATTCAAGAGCCGAATTATGCTTAAAGTCTATCATTTCCGTTACTAGAAAAATTCCATCAACTCTACAGATATTTCAAGTGCGTAGTTCTCCACCTAGACAGCAAAAAATCAAACCAAATTTGTCTAGTTCTTACTTTATTTCTGCACGGACTACAAATATTGCCGTAAAAAGGTTTCTATTGGCGTATTTTCCCTTTTGTTTATGAAAAATTTTCGAATCTTCATGCTCAATTTCATTTCATATTCAGCTATCTTTATAAGCTACCTTTTGTTCGTATTTCATAGAAATGTAATCTTTAGAAGATCACGAAAACATGGGGTGTGATTTGGGTGAGGTATTTATGCACGAGTTTTAAAGCTTCTTCTGCATATTTATGGTTATGTATCAAGGCCTCAGGCATGACTTTTATTACTCGCTACGTGAATTTTCGTTGAACTTATGATTCCATAGCGTAACTTTTGCGTTGTGTAAATGAGATAATCTTAGCCGTTGCGAATAGATCTATCCGCATATCTCTCTTTCGTGCAATTTTTTGATTCTGACTTTCTTTGCAAGTTTTTAGTTGTGAAAATGTAATATAAACATCATTTCTTCAGGAAAAAAACTGACCGTTACTCTGTTACTTTACAGATGATTATGAGTGGAACATGCAAAAGTTAGAGAATAGCAAAATGTATCCATTGATTCTCCAAGAAAAGTTTAAATGAAGTTTTCTAGCTGCTGACACTGAAAGTGATATCGGACATTCGCTTTCATTTCTCCATGCACCATTTTACGTTCTGCTATTGTTAGATTCGTATATATTACTAATCAGTTTTTCACTAAATGAATGATTATATTTTTACAATAGGCCAATGCTTCAATGTTTACTATAGCGTAGCTCCAGCATAATTTTACTACAGATATTCATTTTAATCGATCAGAATTTTACTAATTGGCGATAAGTTTGAGTGTAAAAACATTCGAGAAAAGAAAATGACTTTTTAGTAAAATAATATTGCTTTTATTGAGAGCTCTGATTGTGGTTTACCTCCCCATTTTCTTTGCCAGACAAGAAGCTAGCAGTTTAAATAAAGACCGTTTTCATTTTTGTCAAAATAGAAAACTGTTTTATCTTCATACTCTAAGAAAGTTGCGTCATAGATGAAACAAAATATGTAAGTGATTCAAAATATTTAATGGAAATTTTGTTGCTTCAACAGTAGAAAAAGAAGTGTTGTTTTGCAAGTATACTACCAAATTACTTTCCGAGTTTTTTTTGAATTTATTCCGCACCACATATTTGAAGGGCACAGATTAATGCTTAGAAAGAAGCAAAGCAAATGCTACAAATCATTATATCATTTCATTGAAGACAGTAGTAGAAGCAACACAATTAGGCAAATATTAGTTTGTTAGCAATTCCAATGGCGAACACACAACGTACCTTTGGCATGCGCTTTTCCTATCAAGTCGTATTGCTTTGTAGCTTCTCAACATTTCTTAACTGGTATAGTTCCCCTTCAAAAAAATGTTAAATAAAGAAAAGGTGCAATTTTGCAAGCTCAACTATTGCTTGTATCCACCAGCGAAGGATGATTACTCAGAGGAACATATCAAAAGCCAATGAAGTTATCCGCGCAGCTCCTGATATTGTACTGCTCACCCAGGAAAATATATTGCTAGCGCTATGTCTTTGAAAGATGTCAGTACTTCAACTTCTGTTGTTCCTGTTTGTAAATATTTCAAAAACCGGAAAGTCTTAAATTTTTTGGTGCATGCAAACAACACTCTCGAATGCTTTTCGCAAAACATCTCCGGTAACGTTACAGAAGAAACATTTTTCGAGAGAGGGATCAAGATGCTACCTTCCATTTCCAAAACTCCTCCAGAGGATAAAAAAATGGATAATGATTCTGTTTTTCCATTGCCTGAGCGGTTACGCACGGCACACACAAAACTGTCCGCTAGTTTATACGGCGTTGAGTTACCTGCAGTAACTGAAACTGTAAATTCGACAGAATCAACATGCGTTGTTGATGCAGTGAATACATCAACATCACGTTATAAAATACTGAAAGACTCGTCCATGCCTACTATAGCAATTCCTGCTGTTGAGCTGTCTTTTGACATCGCTTCCTTGTATGATAGCATTGATGAAGAGGAAAACATTGAGAATATTAAAAGCAAATTGCACCAGTCTTCGTTTTGGCATAAAATGCATTTAGGAGAATTGCATTTGCAACTAGAAACGATCGCAGAGCTGAAACAAGTAAATGCTTCTCTGCGAGCATCCCTTGCGCATTCTGAAGGTGCTCTTGAAACTCTATCATTAAAACATCAAGCTTTAAAATATCAAAGAGAAACAGAAAATAAGTCATTAATGGATGAGTTTGATAAAGTTGCTGAGGAGAAATATTCGTTAAAGCTGGAACTTAAGAAGCTAAAGAGTAAATCCTCTGCTGAGCCTACATCTTCACTCCTGCCCTCGAACACGGTAACCTTCCAAATATATGAGGCGATAAGCGCTACTCGCATCTTGTTTGATTTATAATCCATTACTTAATGGAAGTTTGCTATTTCAACTATTTTCTTTTGCAATAACATATTGCTTTTGTGTTTTATTCCTGCAATATATCTAGTCATTCGTGTATAGAATTACAGAAGTGAAAGAAAACAACAGTGAATGCGTGTTCTAATTAATTTTAGCAGTAATTTGATATTGAAAAAAACAATCTTTTAGTTGATTCTGTAATTAACAATATGGATGTAGCTATTTAAAGAACTTTATAGAATGATAGAATTCCCTAAGCAATTGTACTTTAGCATTTGTATTTCAGCAGGATTTTGATACAGAAATTACCAAACTACTTGCCACCCGTGACAGACTTATTGGAGAAAATTACCATTTAACCATGGAATTAAACAAGCGCACTGAAGAGTTTGAGTCTCAAAGAACAACTTGTTCAAGTGATGTATGTTCTTCACATGTAGCTCAATGCACTCTCGTTGGTCTTATTATATAGAAGGCGTGGTTCCATTGTGTTTTCATATTCTATAATATCTATTAATACCTTAAAATCTTGCAACCGTTTTTTTTCTTTTTTCTAGCATATCCCAGTCATTGAACATTTAACTTCCCACTGTGATGCGCTGGAAAAGGAAAAAAATGAGCTACAAAAACAGTTAATTGATTACAAGCTTCACATTGCCGAATCCGCCGTAAGCTATTTTAATTTGTAATTATATTTTTATAATGAGAAAATCCATTGCTTTCCAACTCTATTTCTCTGCTATAGCCGACTCTTTTAGTACAGTTTGAGAAATAGGGTGAAATAGACGAGGTATAAAAACGTTCAAGCCGTGTTGCTTCTTTCTTTCTTCAATTTTAAATAGATGTAATATAAGAACTGTAAAGTTATTTTTTTGAGATAATTTTTCTTTGCATGTTTTCTGCTACAATAGTTTTGGTGACTATTTTACCATTTCATTTACCTCTTGCTGTTTACTTCAGTTTGAAGACCTGTTGTCGAAAAGTGCTGGAGTGTCTGCTACATCTGATCTTTCTTCTTCACCTGTCGCAAATTCACTTGTTCCTGTTAGTGGGAATACATCTCCTATTGGAGCGAGTGCAGGATTGGCTGGTTCTGCGGCAGGAAATGTTTCGTCATGGCTGAAACATCTCCCTTCTCGTGTGATAAAACAAATTAGTCCTCGTCAAGAGCTTCCCTCTATGTCGAACGTTATATCTTTAATTCCTCCTGGTATAACTTCCTCTCAATCCCATATCAACGATCCCTCTTCTTTGTGGGAACGTTCACTACCCTACCAATCTACCAAATCTATGTCAGAGTTTCTTCCTTCATCTAGTACCTCAGCTCCTGCTTCTTCCTTTGCGGAATCGACTAGTAATAAAGAGATTCGCTCTTCTGCAAAAGTTTCTATTTTTAGAAAAAAAACAAGTGAAACTTCTGTGAGTCATGCATGCTTAACGGATCGCTCCTTTTCTGGAATTACTGGTAGTGAACATTCGGACAACCCCGCATCACTTCCAAATGTATTTGAGGAAGAATGGAGTGAAATATCTAGAAATGATTACACGCCTGCAATTTCTGCTCGTAGTTATAATAAGTATTCTCTTTCTGAGCGGAATATGACTGCCTCTATTGATTTCACTTCGACCGAAAACATTCCTGGTTCAGCTGACTACATACAAGGAGCAAATTCACCCTCTTCAGAAAATTTCCCTGGAGAATGTTGTTCATATCCTTCTGTCTCTAGCAATACAAAAACTTGCCCCACTAGTCTCTCCAATTCTCCCATTGAAAGTGCTCAACGAGGTATCGTTGTTGACGATGAGCTGCACAGTGTCGCAAGTACTAGCAACGCAAGCGATTTACTTGAAGAGAAAGAAGAAGAAAATCCTCTCTTTTTTTCATCTATTAGTAAATCGTCGCTGCATAGTCGAACATTATGTCCTTCATCTTACGAGAAAAATGAAGCTTGTGATTCGTCCTTCATGCATATTTGCGATAATAATTGGAAAGGTGGATCTTTCACTTCAATAAATGGTAGCATTTCTCCCGTACATTTGATAAATGATAAAACCACTCTTCAGCAAATGCAAAGAAGCTCGTGTTCATTTCTGCATACTCATGAGGATTTTGAAGCAGCGGATTACCCAAAGCATGCTATTCCGCTTTATGAGCAGCTTCCACCAGTAAAATTCCCGCAAGTAGTGGCTATCTCTTCTTCAAAAACATATAGTGGAGGTGCTATACCTTCTACGATATTACCTAGTGAAGGCATACTAACAAGTGTGCGAAAAAACGCTCTTTCATATTTGACAGGCATTCATAGAAAGACTAAAAAGAAAGGTGCTAGCAAGCCAATTAAATAATTTTTTATGTACAAGATGCATATATTTACAATGTACAATTTGATATATTTTCATATTTTTATTTGTCTTGTGATCCAGTTTTTTTTTTTTAGTTCAAAAGAATAATTCAGCGCTGTATGCACCACTAAATCTTATCCTTATGCGTACCCTTTGATTTTGACACGTAGTATTTTTGTTTGATAATAAGAGCTATGCATAAGAAATAACGAAAATTTTGTGAAGGATGTATTATACTTTTTTGATGCCGCTTGACGAATTATTTGTTTTGTTTCTTTGTCCATTTTAAGCCAATATTTTTTTAGTTGTATGGGTTAAATTTCATCTATGACATTGAGATAGTTTTATAAAGGCTATATCTGCATTATTTGCTTTGTTTAACTTAAGGATATTGCCTTGTTGTTGTTTATTTTCAATTATTTTAATATAGGATTAAGGGTTACGCAGCAATGCCCTATTGTATCATTTTTACTTTAATTTGTGTAGTTAATTTATTTTTTGTTGGCAAAGTTGAACGTGCAGTTAAATGATAATTTTTGCAATAGTGCAGCCAAGCTTTTCTTTTTAAAACTTAAGGATTGCTCTCTGGCGCTAGTTTATACAGATAAGCTGAGAAAGCTTGCTTGTTTTTTTAAGTCTTACTATTCGCTTGTTTTGGCACACAGAAGTTTGTTACAACTTTAGCGACATTATTGGTAGAGCCTCTTTTTGTAATAATTTGACCAGGCATTCAAAAGACTGTGTCCTAAAGCTTACAAAAAGATTTTGTAAAAGAGTTCTGCGATTGAAAAAGTTACAAATTGGGGTGGCATTTTCCATTCAAGAAAAGAAGCAGGAATTTATTTCATCTGTAATCGATTCACGATTTGCAAGCTATAACTCACGCTGAGAGCTTCGGCTGTTGATAGAAAAGTTTTACTATTACAAAGGCAGACATACATAAGGTTTGCTTTTTCCTGCTCTCCCAAGTCGGTGTAACGAATATTTGATTTTCTTCGGGAAGGGGCAACATTGAAACTCTAAAAGAAATCATGATAAAACCTTAAGCTCATACTACCCTTGATTCTTTCGATTTCTTTTCCTAAAAGTGTCATTCATTTGTTCTAGCCAAGCATATATCCATTTGCGAATGATAATCCTAAAATGAAGAGCGCGAATATCTGTTTTTGTCTAAGCATTACACCTTTGTAATTTGGTTTCCTAAGCAAATAAATCACTGATTGCATTTGAAAATGACAAAAGAAATAAAGAAGAATGCATAAGAAATTGCTGTAAAATAAAGATAGCTGCATTCTATCTATAGCAGAAACAATTCGGGAAATTCTTGACGTAAAATTTCTAGCAGCACAATGATTGGGGAAGTTAAAATCAGAAACGGCGCTTCAGTAAGAATCCATCAAGGCTTTCTACGTTTACCTTTGTTGATAAACGCTTACTTTGCACACTACTATAGCAAAAGCTGTAATTTTGCTAATTAGGTGTATTTCTTGAGCAATGCATATGCCATGTAAAACTTAATGTCAATATTATTTTCAATTTTCTTCACTGGATTGTTATACTATCACAGGAACGGGAAAATTTATTATGGCAAAAATATTTGACGATAACATACAAAATTTCGTTTATTTGCATTAGGAATGCGTTATAAATTATTTGCCAGTGTGTAGCTTTACGATTTGCTGGTTCTTTGAAATGTTAAAAATTGTAATAGAGTTATGTTTTCTAATGGGAGTTGATCATGTTCTAAAAAATGGTCATTGCAACTCATTGTCTGTAAAGGTGCGTTACCAAGATGAAAGCCTACTGCACTAATATAGTCTATTTCTGGACAATAAGGCTGCATTGCTGAAAGCGATAGCTTCATTAAATCGTTTACAATGTTGCAAGGCATTCTAAAGTGCGTTGTTTAATGAATAAGTCCTTCATAGAGGAAACGTTTACATTTATAAAAAGAGACTTATTTCGTTGCGATTTACATTTCAAAATGCTTCATTAATTTAAAAGACGTGCTTATTCTTTCATGCAACAGCCGTCTCTATCAGCTTTTTGGATTTACTTTACACAGACAGTGATTCTGTCGGAAAGGCATATGGTGTTTAAAATGCAAGTGTGCAGCAGCAAAAGGGAAAATTCTACCTACGTATTTTACAATTGCATGCTTTTCGTAAAACTGGTAAACAGTGAAGTTGCACTTTGAAGAAAAGTAGGACTGTGTGATGTTACGATATCTGATGCGGAGAACAATCACAGCGCGATATGATGCAACATCAATTTTGTCTTTTGCAATGTGCAATCAAAACTATTACGCCCATCGAATTCACGTTGTCTTATGTGCGTTAGCCGCGGTCCCATCAGTAACCTCACACATTACATGATAGTTTTATCGGTTTCAAGTTTTTGGCCTTACGTGTGCCTCTTGATGATAATCAAAAGACGTGCTACAAAAGTTTCATAAGGTTCAGTTTTGACCGTCTATCTTCTACACTCACGATTTCATTAAGGTATATAATATTTTTATGGAAAAGGTTTTGTTTGAGAGGCAGAAGAAAACAACTATTCCTTTTATCGTATATGAATTGCAAGATCTTCCTTTCATTTTCTGGATCCAAGCAATATAGCACTCCTCAAACCTTTCGAGTAGTAGGGATGCTTTTACTTGCGGTTCTCTCTAGTATGTCTTATTCCCGATGAATTGCATGATGCTTTCTTATTGATATGAATCTTGGTCCAACTTGTTTTGTCTAGTTGAAACTGCACGTGTTATAATTCTCATTCCATAGAAAGTGCGGAAGTACAGTAATCATTGAATGTCTTTTGGTTAGGAATACGAAATATTCTTTTCAAAATCACCTTACGTTCGCAGTCATCCAATTCTTTTCGCCTATATTCCTTACTTTTTCCACTCCGTTGCTTCCCTGTGAAATCATTTGCCTTATGAAAAATATTTATGACATATATAGGAATCATGAATATAGCGTAGGATGTTTTCATTGCATAGTTCTTGATAGACCTTTGCTTAAAAGGGCCTATGGTAGTTTTAAAGCTTTCATTCGTTTACTAAGTATACTTTTTTGTTGAGGTTGCGCCTTTGTAAAATACACTTTCGTCATTTTAACTTTGAAACTGGCTAGACTAGGCTGTACTATTTTGTATTACTGAGGCAGTATAAATTTTTAGCAAATAGTATAGCATTTCCATTCATGGAATTATAATAGGTCGGATTGTGCTTTCCTAAGCAATACATTTTGAAGTATGTTGCTGAAGAGTGTAACTGTCTTCTAAGTTTCGTAATAATTTCTGCTTCTTTATTACATTGTCACAAAGAGGATACGCTTTTAAAAATCTTTAAACAGTCTACCGATTAGAAAGATACAACAAAAAACGGAACTTGATTTTTTTTTCTCCCATTCGATTTTTATGAGCATTTTGTGAAAAGCTATGTTGGATGAATGATTTCCAATGACTACTTGTATGGGTAACCTCATTATAGTTTTATATCGTATATTAGAGAATAAAAGCATATTTATTTTTCTACAGCATGTTTGTTAGCTCTGAATTGCTTTTATCATTAGTAGATTCATCAAATTTACATGTCATGATCTTGGAATAGGCTTGAATTTTCATTTTTTTTATCTGAATGGTTTTTTGTGTTGCTTTCTTGTATAAATATCTTGTTTTAGCTAAAAGCATCTCACGTAATTGTTTCATTGGATTTTTAGTATTGTATGTACAGTGTGTGTAAACTACGTGTGTTGCTGCAATTTTTAAAATGCCTTTAGGGGCATCCTATTCCCTACTTGCCCATATATTTCTTGCTTTGTTGGAAACTATCTCACAGCGCATGTTCAATGCTCTAAAATGGCCTTCTTTTCACACTCTTATTCCTACCCGTGGAAATTCTTGAGCGATTTTGGTTATTGAAGGATTCACTTTTCTTAAGCCCTTCCATTTTGCTTAGCTATGCGTCATTTTTGTATAGCAAGGAATTTTTTTTATTTTAGAGATTACTTCGGGTGTAAACTATCTACGCAGGTTTGCAGAAGAGAAGATCATAAAACGTGCTGTTTATCAGTTTGAATGGGAGGGGGTTGAACATATATTTTTTACATTTTTTAGTATACTCATGAAGACTACTACACGCTAATAGTTGCATTCTGAAACGTTTCTCTTTTACCACGAGAGAAATTTTCTGTGTTGCCTACTTTTGCATTGTCTATCCCCTCACATTTTTCAGTGAAAAGTAATGCACACACAGCTCCTTCTCTCACTCCTTTTTCGCTTGTATTATATTCCGCACGTACCCGTGGGTAATTTCTTATGGGTCTTTACATCTCCTTTTCTATTTTTTACTATGCAAAGAAGCTCGTATACACTCTCCGTATGTTTCAGACACTGTAGCTGCATTTTACCTTTTTTTGTACAGTTTTTAGTTTTATTGAAAACTGTTTTGATTTAATGGGAAAATAGTCTCAACACGCGCTGTACTTACACTTGTATAGGTGTACAGGAGTGGTATTTTAGTCTTGACAAAAATGCTTACAGTTGAGACTGCTTTACGATCCCCTCGAGAACAGGACACGCCTCTTTACGAGATGTGTTCAAGGAATGAAATCTTCCCTTCCTCCTCAGTCATTGGAGAAGCAAAACTGGGTCCTGTTAGATGTATGGAAACTTCCCTATCATGTAAACTCTACCCACATGATTCTCATATGAGACTTCAAGAGAAATGCTCTCCCTGTTTAATCTCTTCGAGCGAAGCTTCAATTGCAATGCCCCTTTCTAATCCCTTTCTAGAGGAAGCCAAAACATATGCTTCTTACGAGTATTACCCACAGAATCGGTACACTCTTAGAGAAGCTACAGATAGACTTGGTGGGGCAAAATGCATGCATGGAGAGGTAGATTCTGGAGATTCTAAAACTGTGTTGCCTTCCTCTCTATCTTGTACAAAAGCATTGGTAGAACCTTCACTACTTCAAGAGCTTCATCCACATATCCACAAGGATCTGGATGCATGTGATACTCTTTTGTACACTGCAGCCTCAAAAATGGTGCATTCTTCAGAGATATCTCCTCGAAGTAGGGCATTTTCTGATGGTACGGCGCCTGTAATTTCCTGCAATTTAGACTCGCTGTATATACAGCCACCTTCCTCTGGCTGTGAAGTTATGTCTGCGAGATCCACTCCTATGCACCCACAGCCTGCTTCTACCAAAAAATTTCAAGGAAGAAATTCGTCATCTACTTTTACAAAATTCTGGAATTTTATGACTCAAGACTGCCTTCATAAATCACCCATCGAAAATCATACCTCAGTATCGCAATACATACCGGGATCACTGGAAGATGCACACCCTATCACCCTATTCAAGGCAGATTTAAATGGCTATCTCAGCCTCAGCAAATTCCCTTTTGAAATGAGAAATCGCTTTTTATCTTACATTTATTACTCTACGTATCATGGTCAAAATAAATTTCCCTATATCGCAGATTTTCTCAATATAAACCATGAACGCTCTGAGTTAAAAAATAAGCAATTCAAAGATTTTTTTTATTTACCTGTGGATGGCAGAGAAAAAGCGATTGGAGCACATCCAATGTCCCATAATTCCTCTTCCTCACTTTCTCCACAGCTGAAGCAGCCTCAGTGGAACAAAGGATTTCGAATGAATATGAATTTTGTTTCAAAGTGTATTTTGATGGCAGAATTTCAATCTTTAAACTCTACAGAGGTGAGTGTAAGAGATTTAGGGTTGCCTTTATTTTTGGCGTATGTGGTAACCTGGGGTATGCTTTCTGAAAAGGATGTATTGTTTGTCTTAGTAACTGCTTTCCTTTCAAGCCATTATTTGCATGCACTTCTACCCTCCATCTTACTGGAAAACTTTCCATTTAAAACTGTGTTTATATATCTCTCTCTTATATTTGGGATGTGTACATTTTTATGAATATGGGCATCAAACGCTACTTCTGACCTATAAATGGAGCGATTACACACCACGGCTGACAGCTACACACCCACCTTCTTTCCCTATTTTGCCTTTGCTTCCTCTGTGTGTTAATGATAGAGTTCAGAAAATCAAGTACCCAATTTTTTTCAAGATTTACCATGTGTTTGGGAATCATTGAGACATGCCAATGATGAAGAACTATTTTATGTAGCCTACAAGGTTGGAATTTTTGATTTTGCTATCAAAGCTACCTGGCAGTATACGTTGGAGTATACTATAGCCAGTAGTCCTTCCAAAGAAGTTCTTTCCCACAATACTAACTATGGTGCTGCACGAAGAATTCCTGCCCTTTTGAAATACCCTTATTCATCCCAGCCTATGCCTTACAATACAGGGAAAACTCCTTCTCTTGACCTGACACCGGAGTGGAATTATCTTCCCTTCTCTTTTTATGGAAATAACACAGATACACCCACTCCTGCCTCTGGAAATATGCCTGAAACTTCCTCAATGGAAGTTAAGCCTTTAAAGAGAACAAATCATCGACATACATCTTCTACATCAAAATTTCTAACCAAAGAGGTGGAAAACTCTTTTCTCACTACACCTACATGCACTCCTGAAAAATGTGCTCTGTCAAAAGAAAATGTTTCTTGTTGTTTGCATTCTTTAAAGATATCCAAATCTCAGAAAACTTCTCTTGGAAAGCGTACAAAGCGCACCACAGTTATGCCATCAGTTTCTTCAGTTAGTTCCTCACCCTTTCCTGAGGCGAAACTTTATTTACACAAGAAGGTAGGGTTTGGAAAAAATGGAGAAAAGAAAAGAAAATTTTTTTTAAGAGGGAAATGTATATAGGCATGTATTTATACCTCATTTATTTTTAAAAAAGAAAGACGCTTACTTGGATGGAAAATGTGGAAAAAAAATTTTGAAGTCTTAATTTCTTTTTGTTTTTACCGTTTTTAAATTGTTGATTTCCATATTTTTTCTCTTTTTCTATTCTTATCTCTTTAATTTCTTCAATCTTTTACTATAGATTTTTTTTGTAATATTTCTTGCCTTAAACTACATATTCATTTTTATTTACTTCACCTATTTTTCGTTTCTCTTAATTCGTTTTTTTCTCCTTCCCTCTCTTCCTAACCTTTCTTTGTGTGTGTGTGTGTGTGTGTATATATGTAGTCCCCTTTTTCTGTTATATATTTTTTTATAGGGTTATTTTCGTGTAATGTGGTGGGAAGGTGAAATTGGAAATAGGCGAAGAAGAGAAAAAGTTTTTCCTCGTCGCCTTTACAGAGAATTAGAATCTGCAGAAGAAGCTGCCAGGAAGTTTGCAGGTTACAAAACGCAAATAGGGGGTAAAGGAGAGATTAACTCTCACAACTCAGGACGTTATTTTTAATAGTATTTGGGATGGATGGATAGGAAGTGTAATAGAAGTTGAAAAAAATGTATAATAATCATATAAAAAAAAACGGTATAATTGTACATGCAATTTCTATACCCATGCCTCCATATTTGTAAAATGAGCTGGTTATATACTTGATCATGAGAATATTCATTGAAGAGATAGAAAAAAGAGGATGGGTGACAAAACGTTTTGTTCATTTTATGCAGCAGAGGAGAGTTTCGTTTTTACCTTTTTTTCTTATTTATATTTCAATGAAGGATGGATGTGTTTTCCTTAGATTCTATTAATCAAAAATTAGCAGCAAGTGAAAAAAATTTGGCTCCTGTAGCAGACATAGATATGGAACAGACAACTTCAATTCCCTCTACGAGTTCTACACCAGGTCTTTTAAAGAGTTTCTTAAATTTACTTTTTATAGAATTTCTACGTTTATCGAAGTTTTAATGTCTCACCCATTTTACACTTCCTCGTTTTTTATTCCGTCAGTTTCCTCACCCAAAATCACCTTCTCTTCTATGTTTTAATCTTTTTTTGGCAGGGTGAGAAAGTAGAAAGCTATGGGTTTGATTTTCTTTTATGAAAACATTCAAAAGAATATCCATAAATTTCTAAACTTCTACATGCATAGAGAATACTAACGCGATTGACCTTTGTGCTATAGCCTCATAGAGGGATACAGTGTTACACCTACAAGCGGGAGATAATATGTAGCATTAGATAGCCCTCGTGTGGCAGTTCCACCGTGTATAAATATCTTCAATTTCGTGTTGAAAATTTCTTATTTTGCTTTTTTTATATATAAATCTATCAAAAGTAGAATCTATGAAAAAGAATGATTCTTTCAAGAGGAAGACATGCCTCAACAAGAAATGCATTGCGATTACTTGCATATGTGTGTGCTGCTATTGACATAGATTACCAATCACCGCTACCTCTGCGCAATGGCCATACGTTATCAATTGAAGAACAGATGGAAATGTTGGAATGGTATCCAGGAATGGCTATTCCTCTTGGAAATACAGGCAGAGATGCTCTGCGAAAAGCTTTGAATGAAAAACGCAATCAAAACAGTGATGAATGTGTAAGTTTTTTTATTTTGTTGTTTAGTAAATAGAATTTTAAAGTAAGAATTGCTGAAGAGAGAAAGAGGTAGGAACAAAAAAGATGAAGAAATTTTTAAAACCCCCCCAATGGCCTTGAAAGCACTGTTTTGATATTTAAGATGAGCGTTTGAAAGGCAAAATATTTTTAAAATTTTTCGAAACGATGGGATATATGTCCTTTGTGCCTGTTTGTATCCTTGTTGAATTCTGTAGTTTTCCTCTTATGTCAAACGTTAAAAATTTGAATACTTAGGGGAGAAAAAAACGAATAGTAGAGCGTGTATGCGTTGAGTAACCGTATAACTTCCTGAACATGTCCAAGAAGGGGCAACCTTACGCTATGGCATTGGATAATCAAACTCTAAATGTGAAGCAGTTGATAAATTGATAATTTTCTAATTTGTGCAACTTTTTTGTTTATCTTGTGATGCATTTTTGTGCACACATATCCGCCTTTGTGTACCATGTTTTTAAACATTTGCACTTTTGCTTCAATTCATGTATGGAGCTGAGTAGTGGAAATTTTTGAACAGCCACAAATTGCATCTAAAGTTTTCTTAGCTGGGCAATAAAATTCCTACGTGTGAGTGTGAGTTTTTATTAGTCTTCTGTATTATAGTCTGTTTGAAATTTTCTGTCGCTTGGATATTAAAATGTGTAAGTAAAGGAGCCTCAAAAAAGTTATCCGTGAGTAAATTCCCTACAGGATCGTTTGCTATCTGAATATAATTTATCGGTTCCTAAGAATTCTAGTTTTGGCTATTTCACTCTATCCAAGCTGTTGCATGCCGCCAAATTGCTGGATCTTTGGCCTTTGGCCCGTAGCTTCTGCTTCCAATTTTGTCAAAAAGCAGGATTTCACGTGGAATGGATAGCAGAAATGCGGAATAAGGGAGTGCCTGCCACTTTTCAGAATCTTCAGAACAGGCGAAAACGAGAAATTCATTCAAAAGTTAGGCAGAAAAAAGCATTTCTTTCTAAAATGCCTGCTTTGTCTCGTAAATCACTCTCTTCTACCCCACTCAAGGAGTCCTCCTCACTTCCCTCTTGTGGGATCTGTTGGGATACTTCTTTTCAGAATACGGCGAACTCTTCTGGTGATTACACACACTCGAAACCTGTTGCTATTCGATCCGCAGCAGAAACCAAAGATACAGCGACTGCAGCAAGTTCTTATTTGTGCCTATCGCCCAATACATCCATAGAAGCAACAAATGATGCCTCTTTTTCTAATGCATTTGCATTTTCAGCATTTGCAGAGTCTATGGAAGCATCTGATAGCACGTTTCCCTTTCAATCTCCCTCTCAACCATTTGAGGAATGTCATGATTGGACAAATCTTGCAGAGGGAGCTGTACAGGAACAATTGAAACCCTTTGTTTTTCCAGGTTTTACATTCTTAGCGTAGAGAGCAAGTGGTGAATGGGAGATTCAGAATTGCTAGGATCCATTCTTTAGTAGTTACGCTGAGATTTGTGTATAGACTAATACGGACACAAAAAAATGTTTTGGGTGTAAGAAAACATTTTTTTTACATATCGAATAAATTTTATTTAATGAGTTCTTTATAAGATTTTATAGTAAGAAAATTACACGTAAAATTGCCTTGTTATAATCTTACTATCCGTGATGTCTATGAGTATAAAATGTTAAAACTTTGGAAAAAAGTACCCGCAGAATCTTGAAAATAGAAATGTTTTAATGGCAGCGGAGTTAGCGTGTGTGTTAAAAAGTGTGAGCTGCAGAGCTATTCCCGTTCTTGCTCTCATGGTTAACGCACAATTCTTTCATATAAGGCAAACTTTTTACTAGCATTTTCATCATGTTTCTCTCATGAAGTGCAAGATTGTATTGTATGCATGAATCTGTATAACTATCTATTTTTATTTTCATAGGTACCGTACCTTTGTCTTGTTTTCAGGAATTGCTCATTTTTGCTGTAATCTATCTGTGTGATGGCCTTGCGTTTTAGTGTAGAGTTAGTTTTGTCCATGGAAGTCCACTTTCCGCTAATTTTTTCTGAACCATGGAGCATTAGATTTTTTATTTTGAAAATGGAATGCATTTGCAGCCTTTGTTAAGTCTTTTTTGTTTGATTTAAAGTGTCTGATTTGGTTTATAAGTTTTATTTTTATGGACGACTTTTTTATCTTTAACCAAATGGTAGCTTTATTATTGAAAATAGATTATATATAATTTTTCACTTTTAATAGAGATGTTTCTAGGAGTGTCCTGATACGGAAAGTTGTTTGTTTCGTATGGAAGCGAGGTCTATTTAATAGTAATAATATAAATACTTTTCTTTAAATGCTTGAAATTGAGCTTCATAGCTTTGAAGGAATGAAAATTATTGCTTAATTCTAGATAGTAGCAATACGTCGTTTATTTTTGTATAAATAACAATCACGTAATGCGAGCTCCTCATCGAAGATATGTAATTTTGAGATTTTGATTAATAGATCTTTTTATTTGTATGCCATGGATTCTGTTTTTATTGTTTCCCCGCATGCCTTGTATGCTACACGTAAATGATGTTCATGGTATATATTTTTCCATATTTTAAGCTATTGCTTCGGTCCTGCATTGTATAGTACTTGCTTTAACCTATTTAAACTTTTGAAGTTTTAAATGGCTACAAAGGAATCGATTGTTATGTACATTTTTTCTAATGTGTTAAATGCATTGTATTTCTATGCTCATCAATTTTATTTGTAGGTATGAAGTAGGTATCTTATTGTAATTCTCATACGTGAGCTAATTCTCCAGTATAAATAGTATCACTGATAAGAAAATTCTATTCAATTTTGATTTGAATATTTTGGTACTTATCGCCAATACCTTCTGCAGTACGCAATGGTAAAATTTGGAACTTCAAGCGCCTTCTTGCTAGAATATAATGCTGGTAGTCTTCTAATGGCTATTTTGTTATGATGCTGTATGGAAATCGGTTAAGACATGGGGATTCAAAACTTTGCCAATTGTATATCACTATTTCACCTATATTTTTATTCTCACAAAGTAAAACTTGTTTCTTCTATTGCATAAAGTTGTAAACGCCATTTTTATAACGAGGACTACGCGGCTACAGACATCCAGTATGAGTAAAAATTGAAATCTACACGAAGTTTTCTAGGGTTTTGCGAAAATGCGACGATGGATGTCATCGTTTCATCTCTTGAATGTGCGTAAGTTTTCTGTGGATCTAGACGCTTCTTCTCGTTCTACAGCTTGCAAGTGCTAAAAGCAATAATTCATACATTACTCTTAAATCATAACTTAATAGAATAGCTAACACTATACCGATTTATAATTATACACAATGTACCCTTATTACATGTTCTTCCCAAACACCTAAATTACTAGCACCTATAGGAAGAACAATGATATATATAAACTTTTCTAGGCAGAATATGTTTATTTTTTCAATTCTTTTCGTAGCTAGCAGAAAGTTGAGAGATATTTAGCTTAAATTTTATTAATTCTCCTTTTCCTTTTTTTCCCCTAAGTTCGTTTTTTCTATTATCATTCGTAAGTTTTTTTCAGACATTGAGTTAAACACACACAGAACTCGTATTAACTAATTAGTTCACTTATTCGCGAAAAAAGCAAGATATAGTCAAGACAG
The DNA here is from genome assembly GCA_015476325.1 of Cardiosporidium cionae. Taxonomy (NCBI): domain Eukaryota; phylum Apicomplexa; class Aconoidasida; order Nephromycida; genus Cardiosporidium; species Cardiosporidium cionae. The sequence goes on from JADAQX010000804.1 coordinate 22,604, forward strand.
AATCGAGTTAACGATTGGCAAAAACAAGATGATTAATTATAGCACAAACCCAAATTTTATACTTCAAGTACTACATTTAAGCACAACTTAAAATTTGCGATAAAAATGTTAACATTATACAAACCAACCACACAACCGTTTAATTTACAGATTCAATGAAATCAGTTTTAAAGATTTTTCAGATGTGTACTATGAAAAATCAATCTTCGTGTAATGAAAAACTAGAAAATAATCGGCCATCGATTATATTTCTCTTAGCCCGATTTCACAGAAATAGCAATTCTTAATAATCAATACGAAACTATAAAATATAGAATTCTAATTACGAAATTTTTATTGTTTTAACCAACCTACATTCTTCAAGTTTAAAATAAGTTATGTAACATGGGAGTTATTACGACGCTAGACGAATTTTTGCTTTTATTCTAATTGTTTTTACTACTACGTTAAATTATGTTCCTAGAATTTATTCATTAATAAGTGATTACATGAACTAATTCCACATTCTTGTGTTTTAATGTTTCTTCCCTTTTCTCGCTCTTCATTACCATATTATGCATTCATCACCACATTGTGAAATATACAAATATTTAGTTGTGGCTACAACGACCTCGCATGGATATTAATTCGAGACGTGTGGCAATAGTAGCACTAATAACAACAACACATGTTCTTCCCTAACACACCTAAACCTCCAGCACTTGTGAGAAGAAGATAGATAAACTTTTTTGGACAGATTATGTTTTCTGTTACAAAACCTTTTTCGTAGCAAGTAGAAAGTTGAGAGATATTCTAGCTTATGATTATACGACCCATCTATTTCCTCTCAAGTCTCGTTTCGCTTATTGCGATTGCGATAGTCATTCGCAAATTTTCTTACAAATATGTAACTGCTGAGTTGAACATACACAGAACTCGTATTAACTAATTAGTTAGCTTATTCACGAAAAGAGCAAGATATAGTCAGCCGGAATCGAGTTATCGATAGGCAAAAACGTGACGATTAGTTACAACACAGACCCACGTTTTTCAACTTACTTCAAGTAGCCGATTTTCTCTAAACAATATTTCAACATACTTTAGGAATGATAAAATGTTTACAGCCATCTTTATAAACTAAGCCGAAATAATAAAATAAACAATTGCAATTAACAAGAATAATATTAGGAATAAATGCAAACGCAACAAAACAAAGGCAAGTGAAGCGTAGCACTTTAAATGCATGACATGTTGCATGTCTGTATATTCAAGTAAGTCGGGGGAAGTACTTCG
>JADAQX010000805.1:0-23843 GCA_015476325.1 Cardiosporidium cionae
CTTCCTCCCTTCCTTCCTCCCCCCCTTCCTCCCTCTCTCTCCCCTTCCTCCCTCCTCCCTAAAAATGCATATTTCTCTCTCTCTTGCTGTTTTCTACATATCTCAATCTCTATTTATTAAATAGGTTTGTCCATTGTTATGTTGGATGAGCAAATGGATCCAATGGATGCAAAGAGTATTTTTATTGGAGATCCTCTCCGATTGGATAGTCAATTTCATTTGGGATATAATATGCTGTTAAATTTACTGAGAACGGAAGGTGCTCTTCCAGAGGATATGATTAAACAATCTTTCTTTCAATTTCAAACGAATAAGTATAAAATTTGATGATTTTATTAGAAATAAATAACTTTTAATCCGAGATAACAATAAGAAAGAGTTTTGAATTATTTTTTAATCTTCTTCTGTATAAACAAAAATAAAGGCAAAGAGTGGCCTTTGGAGAAAATTTCAGAGATAATATTTTTTTTAAAGATATAAATAAAGAAGATATGAAGAGAATTTCCTTCTAAAGAAAGCTTCATGAAGGGATGCATCCCATTTTTTTCTTTTTTTTAATATTCTTTTGAATGATTTTTAATAGTTGCATTGTTCTTTTTTTAAATGTAATGTCTCATTTAATTCTTTTCTTTTAATCGTTTTTTCACATTTTTATAAATTTAAAAAAAATATTTTTAGATCTACAATTACTTTAGAAGAGAAGAAATTGGATTTACGAAATCGTTTAACCCTCTTAAATGAAAATTTTTCTTCTATTGATTTACCCAATGGGGATGCTCCACTTAAAGTAAATATTAAAGAAGAAATTGCCAATTATTATGCATTGAAACAAGATTTGAATGCTCTTGGGTGAGGTTTTATATATTTTTTTTGTTTTTTTGAGAAAATTAAATTTCAGTGGGATTTTATACAAGTCTCTCTATTCCAAATTTTTTTTTTTTCTTGGATTCTCTCTTTTTAAATGGTTCTCCATGCATTTTTTCTTCTCACTCTTCCCTCACATTGCCTCCTCTCTCTTTTTCTAACCCCTCTTAATCTCTCTCTTTCTCTCTCTTTTTCTCTCTCCTTTTCTAACCCCACTTAATCTCTCTCTGTCTCTCTCTCTTCTTCTAATTCCTCTCTCTTTCTTCTTCTAACCCCTCTTAATATCTCTCTCTTTCTCTCTCTTCTTCTAACCCCTCTTAATCTCTCTTTTTCTCTCTCTTTCAGCTTTAAATTTTTATCTCTTCTTTTTCATGCTATGCCTTTGTATTACAGAGCAGAAATGCATACCCTCATCACAGATTCTAAATATATTTCTCGTTTTTTGTCTCCTGGTCGATTAATTGAATTACAAGGCGAGAATTCCTACTGGGGATGGGGAATCTGCTGCAGTGCTGTGAAAGTGAAGGTGAAAGCTCCGCCTACACCTCTGGTGGCTACAAAAACGATTTCTTCATCTTCTTCTACAGAAACATCTGCAGATAGCCGTTTATTTATTATTGATTGTTTGGTACGATGTATACCTTCTTCAGTGCGTTCACTCAAAGAGAATGGGATAGCCAAAATTCCTCTACCTGCAGCAGAGAGTGATGGACTCTCTTATGGTGAGATAGAAGAAGGAGGGACAGTCGAGCAGACAGAGGCACGTCGAGGGAGAGATATATCGACAGAAACCTCTCGAAAACGTCAGAAATTAATAGCAGAAGATTCTTTGTGGGAAGTTCTCCCCTTTACAATTCAATGTGCCAAATCTATCTCTCAAATTCGTTTAAATCTTCCTCCGGATCAAGATTTATGTAATGAAGAAACCAAGAAAGTGGTTGCTTATCAATTTGAAAAAGTAAAGACTATCTATGGTTCTTATGACAAACTTCCTCTTTTGGACCCTATTGAAGATATGGGAATAGAGATGCCACGCTTACCTCAGCTCATTGAGTGAGGAGGGGGAGAGGGGAGGAAGAGGAGGGAGAGGGGAGGAAGAGGAGGGAGAGGGGAGGAAGAGGGGGAGAGGGGAGGAAGAGGGGAGGAAGAGGGGAAGAGGGAGAAATGATATAGATTAGAGAATACATTTTATTTATTTTTTCATTTTGACTCTTTGAATTGTTTTATACATGTTTTATCTTTTTTCAAAGTTTTCTTTTTCGTTATTTTTTCAAATTTTTTTTTTCTCTCCCTTTTGATAGAATGGACTTTTGGGTGGAGGCATTCTTTTTTTTTTAAATGTGGAAATTGTGTGGATTTATTTTCTTGTTTTTGTAGAGAAATAAAAACAAAGGAGAAACACCTCATGGCGAATCCTTTCTGGAATTTCAAACACACGCAGCTCTACTATGATAAGTCTGTTATTTCTTTGTACAAATTTTTTTTTTGTTTTTTTTGGATATATATAAGAAAAAAAATACTGTGATTTGAATCCATATGAAAAAAATGTATTTTTCTACTCCCTCTGGATTCTTTGTATGTATCCAAGTTTTTTTACACACTTCCTCTCTCACTCTCTCTCTCTCTCTCTTTTTCATCATTTTTCAGATATCGTGAAACTATAAAACTGACGACCGAGATACGCGAATGTGAAGATTCTCTTCATCGAGCTAAACATATGGTTATGAAGGATGATCTTCGAGGCATGCGGAGAGTTCTACGAAAATTGGATTATATTGACAGGAATGGTGTTGTTTCATTAAAGGGGAGAGTGGCCTGTGAAATATCTGCTGCGGATGAATTGGTGACGGCGGAATTATTATTTCAAAATTTCTTTTATAATTTGGACATTGAATATGTTGTGGCGATATTGAGTAGCCTTGTCTATGATGAAAAGAATGAGGAAGGGATGCCCAACGATCCTCCACTCGTGGATGGATTAGCAAAGATAAAGGTACTCCTTGGGTGTGTGTAGGCCATGCAAATGAAACTTTCATGCAGGATAGAGAGTGATGCTGGCAAAGATGGAGGTGAGAAGGCGAGTTTTTTTAATATACATTTTCCTTTACTGAGGAGGTTGTAAGGATCGAACTCCTAGAAATAGAATAGACTATAGAGAGAGGATTCGAAATCTACACAGAGAAGAAAGGATAGGTATATTGCCCTCCTTATAATCTATTTCAAATGTTATCTGCTTCCATAAATTGCTGAGAAATACTGTGTTGGATACAAAGGCAACGCTGGCTATATTTATTTTTAATTGATTCATACGACTTTGGTTAGACATAGTTTTGATGTTCTACACTCAGAGATTGAACACATGAACACACGTCTCTACTCTGTTTTGAAAGTAAGATGTGGCGTGGATAGAGTGTAATCCGGTTTTTCATCGTACACCCCTCCCACCTGTCTCCTTGCTACGATTAAGCAAGAAATGGATTTCATTTTCACGGTGTAAATAGATGGATTCAATGCAATGACTTTATTTGTCCTTGTAGTGGGATGTATTTTCAGGAAATTGCTCGCCGTGTGGGAGAAGTCAGCATCGAATCCAAATTACCTCTTGTCATGGATGAATATTTGGAAAAATTCAAAGAGAGTGTACGTTATGTAGATGGATAGGGGAGAAGATGCAGAAAGGCGTGGAGATTTGATTTTATGGAGAAACGTTTGATATATTTGAGCACACACCGAGAAAATCCTGCAAATTGTCCATCCCTTATCTTGAAAATTCTCTTTTTTCTAAGAAGCGATATCCTATTTGTGTGTACACATTTTCATACCGAGTGGTGATATTTTCATAGTACCACACAAGAAATTTCTGTCATCGTCGCTCTGTAGACTCCACATATATTTGTTCCTAAAGTGTTAAGGCATGCATTCCTACTGCTTGTGAAACGGTTAAAAGTACATCTGCAGATCTGATTTTTCTTGTGTTTGTGAGAATCCATGCTACGACTTTTAACACAACTTTATTCCTTCTCTATCGATAGGGTATGATCGTGTGCAACCTCTGAGAGTATGAATATATTATGTCTATGACTTGGGCTGTAAGCAGAGTTTGAATGGTCTTGTCTTGCAGCTGATGATCATTACGCTACGATGGATGAAAGGTGCTAAATTTGTTGAGGCTATACAAGGCACAAGTCTCTTTGAAGGCTCTGTGATACGTTCTATGCGGTATAATGCTTTCATTTACATCCTGTAGGAGCATCCAATTCGTTTGTATACATTTTTGTTGTTATCCGAAAAAAAAATAATTTAAAGGGGGATGCAGTTCCATTTTGAGAGGTGTTTTGACTATCATTTGTTAACACCGTGTCTCTCTGTCTTCTTTTTGTTTTTTTTTTGCAATATATGCATTGCATGGAATCCATTGAGAAGGAAGTTGTAGCAGAAATGGATGCACTTTTGTGCTTTTCTCTTTTAAAAAGAGGGAAAATGACTTTGCTAATGTTTCAAGCTACTAATAGGGTGCCTCTTTGTAAGCTTAGTGGGAGGTTTTATTAAATGAGAGGTTTTTATACTCTTTTTTGGAATTTTGATAGGCGAAATGAAGAGTTACTTCGACAATTAGCGTGCGCTTCCAAGGAAATCGGTGATGATGAGCTGGAAAAAAAATTTCTCGATGGCATTCTTAAGTTGAAACGCGGCATTGTATTTTCACCGTCTCTCTTCTTATAGAGTATTCACGTAGGAATAGATTGGATATTTTTAGCGCTTGAAATTTTTTCAGAATTTGTTTAAAGAGAACGTTTTAGCTTTATTGAAGAACACCATTTAAAACCGTTGCGCAATAGGGGATAAAAGTAATTCATCTTTCCACAATTATATTAAGTGTACTACTGTATTCAACTGTTATAGCAATGGCAAAGTAGTTGCGTCCCATTTAAAAAAAAATCCCATACAAATATTTTTCCCAAGGAATTCACTTAGATAGATGGCCACTCATCAACAAGGCGTTCTTGAGTATCGTAAAATTCCTAAGTACCATCGAAAAACTTCTTTTCATGGCAATGTCATTTGTATTTTTAATACAAGTCTTCTCTGTAGTCTACACTTATCTTGTTACGGCTTTCCGCAGGGTATGCAATTATTGTTTCTTTATCATTCTATAAATTTGACAAAGCGTTTGCCATTCTTCAATAAAGTTGCAAAACATTATAATTTCCTTTGAAATGACTCTTCTTAGCAAAAACGAATCATTAACATTTAAAATTTTTTGCGGGATGCTGTAGTGTAACTCCTTTTCCGCTATATTTGGATTTGTTGGGTTATCAGAAATTTTGTTTTATTCAAGAGATACCTAACCAAGAGTAGTTCAGAAATATCTTCTACTTCTAAACTAGACATAAAATTTGATCGATCTTCCCTTGGTAGCCTTAACAAGTTTCTCACTTTAGAAAAAGCATGTAATAGTTTTTCGTTCTCCTTGGATAGTCATTGGCTAAGAAATATGAAATATATAGATATTTGTGTGTTCATAAAAAAAGGGGTGTTTACCAATAAGAAAGAAAGATGCAGTTAGTCCCGATTTGTGAAGTTCTGGGACAAAGTTGAAAAGACAAGTTCTATTTTTTTTAAATGAAATAGGGAGATATATACATTGCATATCATAGAAATTTGTAGTAGTGTCCTCCCTACTATATTCACTCTATTGTTGTATGAGTGCGGCGTTGCAGCTCAAGTTTTTTTAATCGAGAAAACATTTTACAACTGCGAAATTCGCTTGGGAAGGATGAACTAGAAAATAATCTTGCTTGCTGCTTGATATATTTTCCCGTACGCAAAAATCAGAAACAATAATTTCATACTTGAAAAGCGAAATCGCAACAAATGTTAAATTTATTGCTCGAAGTAGTAACCGAAGTGCCATAGTAGTGCGTGGCAATCTAGAAGCTTGACATGATTTTGTCTTCAAACTTTTCTCAATATACACTGTGGTTTCAGCATGATGATAATCTTAAAACCATTTATAAGTGCGAGTATTTTGGAGTACAAAAAACAGTAGCACAAAAATGCCACATGCGTGGGATACCTTGGAAATATTAACGTTTTAAACTCCTTCCTTAAAAGAATTCAAGAAAATGGTATAAAAAAGATTCTTAAAGCGCAATTCGGCCACTTAGAGAATGCCATTGAAATAGCCCCAATAAGTAACTTTTATATTCGTATTGTTTAAACTTTTTCTGGCAAGAGAAGCAACTCAAAAACCGACCGAGTTATAGACAGTCAAATTAAATAAAATTAATTAGTGCAGGGTGGCTATTTCATTTAACAAAATATTCTTTGAACCTCTGCAAAGCACTAGTATAAATAAAGCAAATTGTATATCATTCCTTTCGAAAAAAAAGTTGGAAATAAAAAGTTCTTTGCGTTGTACAAACAAGGGAGCTATCATAGAAGGTTTTTTCTAGTTTAATGGTGGTGATACAACAACCATGCTACCTTAATTCAACAGCACTAATGAATCGGGGACTTCCTTTATATTGGAGAATGGAAATAAAAGGTGGAATAAAAACTCAATTCCCACCTCCGCATGGAGGTGAAGAGACTAAGAGACTAAATATTTTACTAAAGCTTGAGGCGGTAATGCTCCTCCTAAATATTTGTGCCTTTTTTTTGCACTATCGTTGTTACTACAATTTCCCCTTGAAGTTACACATCGGTCTTTCTTTTTGCCGTAATGACTTCCAAAAATCGATTTGCTTTTGCCTTTCCCTCAATTCGCCTCGCGTAACTAAACTTCCCGATAAAAGACTTTAGTCATTCTTTCATCAAAATGTTGCCTTTAGATGCCCATTATATATCATTCAGCACTAAGGTGACTCTATTTTCGTATTTGTTTCACAAAATTTCAAAATTATTATTTGCACTGGTACTACATTCTTTTGGCTTGTTTTCTAGTTGGAATATGCAAGCAGTAATACATCAATCAGTAATGAATCAAATACTGAAAGCAATTTCAACTACTTTCCTCTCAATGCACAGTTTTTGTTTTTTACTACTTGTGTCCGAAAGGGAATTTTTTGTGTTTAAAATGAAGTATGAAGCTGCAAAGAGCATTCCTTCTTTGTTTCCTTTGGAAGAGGCGTAAGCCGGAAGTGCGGTTTTGTGAAGATACCAGAAAAGGTAGGTAAATGCTTATAAAATGATTTCAGCATCATAAGTGCCTCCTTTTTTTACGCATTTGACTGGAACAAAACGACAAGCGAAGAAATTATTCCCTTTTATTTGACCCATTTCATCATCATGCAGCTGTTATCGGCCTGGTTGCTTTCACTCTACCAGAGTCATAATGGCTTCTCTTTTGTAAAAAGGTGCTGTTTTCTTATACTTGGATGTTTATTCTTTTGGGAAACTGTGGCTTGTGTGGCTGTACGAAGAGTGCCCTTTGCAAAACCACACTGCTCTCTCAATCTAAATGGGCATATTTCCCCATTGATGCCACTCGTGCAACTGAATCATCCTCACGTGGCTTTTCTCCATTCATTCAATCCTTCACGAATGGCTTATTCACAATGGAACCAAGGTAGTTTCTATTTGCGTTTAACTGTCCATTACTCTACATTTTCTACACTTGTGATGCTTAAAAGTAGATTTTGACAGGGGGCACACGTGCGTAATATTAATGTATTTCATCTCCGTTTGCTTTTTTGCTACCTCTCCAATACGCTTTCCTTTTTATAACTGCGCAATCAAATTTGATTTCCATTGCGTGTCTTCTTGTCTCACCCATATTTTTCATTCAGTGAGAATGGGATGCATTCGTTTGTTACGCCTTATATGGGTAAATATAGGAAATCATGCCTCCCCTATGTTGAAAATTAGGAAAATGAAGAGACTAACAAAGCAAATGCCCACTAGACAATCCTCTTACCTTTTTAAAAGATTTATTTATTTGCACCGTCTCTTTTTCAACAAATGTCGCTTCGAATAGCGTGTAGTCTCTCTAAATCTTTCCAAGCTTTTTATTTTTCGTTTAAATTCTCAAGTGAAATTTGATTTTTTTTTTTTCAATCTTTATGAGCACATCTTTAGAACCCAACAAGTTCAGCTTTTTAGCCTCTTCTCTTTACATTTTCTGTTATTTTCTCGTTCCTTACATAATTTTTCAATAGCTGCAACCCGTTCTTCTAACCCAATTCTATCAGAGGAGCATCCCTTGGCAGGAAATCGCATTGCACGTGTTGTATATGAAGTATGCATTTTTATCTAAATATTACAATCTGTTGTAGTATTTTCTTTTGAAATACTTGTTTTTTGTATTTTAGAGAGTATTTTTTATGTTTCCTGATAGCTCCGTGTTCCATATTGTTTACTATAAATCCAGTTTCATTTACCTTGACAGTATCTTGTACTGAGTATGCTGTTAGTTTCTCTCTGGTAGGTCCTGCTTTTTAATTCTCGTTTGATTTTTTTTTTTAGCTTCCAAAGCATACTCTATCGTTTGTAATTTTATCAAATTTCAAAGTTTTTTGTGTGTGGTAAAGGTGAAAGATCTAAAGGCTGCCCGTGATTTCTACGTAAAACTTCTCGGTTTTCATGTAATTGAAACGAAGGCAAATAATGGGCAGAAACGTTTACGTTTGGTTTATCCAAAAGGTTTGTTTCTCTATTTCCTTCTTTGCCTTGAATACTGCATCTCTTTATTTTTTGTTTTGATGTTTTATTTGTGTTTTAAAGCATTCTCTTGTTTATTTTTTTCCTTTTTTAAAACCATATCCCTTCAAAATAGCAAGCATTCTTAGCCTCCTTCATTCTATTCTCATTATTCTAAAGGCTCTCTACACCTATCAGATGCTACTCCCTCAAATCTCCACCATTTTACATCGGTTGAACTTTTGGAAAATAAAAATTACCAAACACCTGAAAATGCGGTAAAAAGCAAAATAAAACGCTGGCCATGCATCTTGAAGAATTGAAAAGATCTACTTTTTACTTTGATTTTTTTTTATTTCCTCCAACTGTGGCTCTTGGATTTCTCTAAAATTTTTGTGAATGGATTATATATCCACTGGCTTGTGATTTTTTTTTTTTTTTAGCAGGATAGGTTACGTATTTTCAAATACATTTACACCTCTCTCTATGTTCATTTATCTCCTGTTTTCAAGTTTATTCCTTTAATAATAATCTCTGCATTCTTGACTTGCTTCTCCTCTTCTAGCTCCCATGGCAATACCTTACATTTCATTTTATGCGATGAAAACAAGTAACTCTCTCTCTCTCTTTATTTTTTTATTGTTTTTAATTGCTCTTTCTATGATTGTTTTATTTTTGGGATTAGCATGATTTTCTTGGTCTTGGAATACATTTGAATACTATTCAATTTTTAAATACATCGGAGATAGCACTTTCTCAAGCAGGTGAATAGGAGCGAATTCTTCTTTACTTTATTGTATTTTGGAGAAAATAAAGAAGGAAGGCCAATGGCATGAATAGATGAAAGAGAATTTTTCTTTTTGAAAAATATAATTTTGTGGCCTTGGATTTTTTTATAAAAAAAAAATAGAAATTTATAGTGTTTATGGGTGAAAAAAGTTAGATACCTTTGAAAGGTGTACGATTTTTATTTTATTTTTCTATATTTTCATAGAATAGACTGCTCTTTATTTTATTTGAGTAGAGGTATGAAATTTATATGAATATATATAATAACACATCTTTCTCTGTAGTAGTTTATATACTTTTATTTTTATTCCTTCTAAAATGTTTATCCTGTACTATTATTTCTTTTGCATAACTTCTCAGGTGGATCTCTTTTTAATCCAGTAACGGAAAGGCGTGTGAATCCAAGTATTTATCCTGATGAAAATGTATGCTTTGAAAAATGATGAATAAAAATATGGGAGTGGGGGAGGAGGGGTGTACATACATGCCCTTTCCCTATCTTTCCCTCTTTTATTGCTTCTCCCCACTAAAGCAGCGCTGTAATTTTTTATTTTTTTTATTATGAGAGTTTTCTATAAGTTATTCTGTTTTATCTTGTCCATACGTTTACATTGATTTTTATTTTTTGTTTTTGGAATGTAAAGAATGTATATTTATATTTTTTTTTCTTCTCCTTGAATTAAGTTGAGAGTAATAATTTTTTTTTTTGGATGAAATTTTATTTTCTTTGTTTACACTCTTGGCTTTAGAGAGTATAGATTTTACATTAAATTTTTTTTAAAAATATTTCTCTCTTCATTTTTGTGAATCCTAGTAGTATGATTATTTTACAAAAAAAAATTAATGGCGTATCTTAAATTCCATTTTTTGTATTTAATTTTTTTATTTATTATTCTATCGACTCATATTAACAAAACACTATAATAAATTTTTTAAAAGTATGTCAGCCTCTTTTTTTTTTTTTTTTTCTCTTTTGCAATAAAATAAATCTATTTTATTTCTTGTCATTCTATTTTCTCTAGGCAAAGGATGAAAAAAAACAAACAAATGCATTTCTTTTTGATGCGGATGGTTATGGATTAGAATTTGTGAAGGAATCTGTTAATGATGCTCTCCATAGAGTAAACAAAAAATTGCTAATGAATTTTTCCTTTCATTGAAACAGGAGAATATATTTTTAGATAGAAAAAGAAGAGAGAGACCTCTATATATAAAAAAAAATAAAGTGAGACTATGCGTAGTAGGATGATAAAAACAGTGAGTAATAAAAGAAAGAGAGAATTTCATTAAGAGAGGAAATGCTTTTATATTGAATTTAAAGTAGAGAAACCCATTAACTAATTTTGGTTACTATTGAAATACTTTGATACCCTCTATACGAAGGTTTAACAAAATTTTTCCATGAAGAATAATTCTCTCTTCTTTTTTTTTTTTCCATAATTTCCATTTTTTTGATCCTACTTTTAGATATATTTTTACAAATTGAATCTACCGGAGATTCTTTCTTACTTGCAATGTTTTTTCTAAGCATTTCTCACGATGAATATTTCTATCTCTCTCTCTTGTGTGTAATTTTTACGTCTAATCCCTTTCTTATACGTTATTTTTTTCACTTTGCTACCAATTACACGTTTTTTGATCCTTCTTTTTTGAATAGATTCGTTTCTTTACTACGAGTTTAAAAGAATCCACCTTTTTTTATGAAAAAGTATTAGGAATGAAGGTATGCCCCTACAAGAATTATACTTCAGAAGTTTGCTTGCATGAGAAAAATGCTGCTTTTTGTAGGATTTCTCACTTTTTAATACAAAAAATAAGCCAACTTTAAGAGGGAGGGGAGGGGGGGAAGGAAAATGGGAAGGGTTAGAGATTGATACGAAGCTATCTATTCATTTTGAGTAATCATCAGAAATGCAGTTTTCAAAAGATAAAGAGGGAGTCTATGTTTTTTCTGAGCAGTATAAACATAAAAATCATCGTGTGGGTGGCATTAACATTTTAGAGACAATTTTTATTTTTTACTATTTTTGAGGATGTACGTATAGACGGTGGTGGAAATACCTAAAGAAAGTGAAATAAAAAAAAAAAAAATTTTTTTCATTAGAAAGGGACTATTTCTGTATGGGAAGGAAGAATGTAAACACATGAGATGAAAATTTTTTTTGAAAGTTCTCGCCTTGAATAATAGGATAGGCAGGAATAGAATATAACCGTAGCAGAGAATCTCTATTACTTTTATTTTTTGATTGTGGAGATTCTCACGTAGACAAACTTTTACTTCTACACAGGAATTGTTTTATGTAAACACTGAGGTTGTAATTTTAGTACAATTCTACGTCTTGTTTTTCCATAACTTAGTATATTTCTGCCTTTAGAGTTTTTGGAGAATTTTAAAAATTTATATTCGTGGATGTATCTTTTTACGTATGGATAAAAAAGGTTTTTGATTTTCTTTTGAATTCGTTTGCTTCTTGCTGTGTGCTGCATTTTCTCTTATGCTTGAGAGTGTGCTGCGTTTACCTCTTGAATTTATTTTTATATATATGTGTGTTTCTACTAGTTAATTCGTCATCAAAGTAATTTAGCAGAAGTTTCTTATCCTTGGGATCGATTAGCAGGAATGAGTAAATACTTTGCATACTCTGAAAAAGAAGACGAGGCAACTTTGTTACAAGTAGCGTATGGCTACGATGAGGATAAGGTGGAAAAGAATACTCGCTGAAAAATTGAAAATATGCACTGCATGTAGAGAGATTCCCTTTATTTCTGCTCTTATTGGTATCGTTTGATTTGTTCTCTGAGTGTTGAATTTCATTTTCCTATTTTTTATCGTCCCTTTACAATTTAATTGTTTTTCTTGCAAATTTTTTCATCGCTCTTTTCAATTTCAGTGTTTCCTTTTCTATTATTCCAAATACTCTAATTGCATTTTCTTATAATTTCTTTATGGACGCATTCCTCATGGACATAATTTTTGAAACCTGGAGGACATAGTTTGTGCTTCGTGTTTACATCAATGAAAAAAAAATGAAAACACTACAAAACATAGAACTTTATATGTTTTGAACGTTACTTTGAATACTCTTAGTTAATCCGTAAAAGTGGCTTTCATTCACTCGTGGTGGAGACAAAAAATCTGCAAAAAGCAGCGGACTTTATTCAACAGCAGCAATGGGAAGTTGTTCCCGTTTCTTCGGAAGAAACTGAACCTTTTATTCAAGTCAAAGATCCTGATGGATGGACGATTCGTTTGATTGAGGCTAACTATTAACCCATTTTTCTCGCCTTTGCCGTTAATTCACTTTTGTTAGGGAAGCTGAGAATTTTTGCGGGCAAGGGTAGTATATGCGCCCAAGAGCTGGCTTCATCCATTAGTGTCTCTGCAAAAGAGATAACACATCTTCAAAATATTCTGTGAGAATGAATTTTAGTCTTCCATTTTCTATAAGACTATTGGTGGCTTAAGATAGTACCGTTCTTCTTACTGTAATTTTTTCAAATCTCGGCTTGCGTTGCTTGCCGTTTTTTTCATTGCAACGCTAACATTTTCTTTAGGTTGATCATTGCTTAGCTTTCATTGGCTGTTTTTTCTATGCTATGATTTCCATTAATGAAATTCGAAACATGATGTAGAGAACTCGAAAGATTAGCAGCGATTTTATTGTTTTCAATTTTCTCGCATGCTTCGCTTACTTTTCAAGTGACAACATTAGAAGAATGGCCTACCCTTATGCATGCACATGGATATAGTTGATATTCCTTCCCATTTCTCCTTCTCCATTCCTGTCTTCAGTGCACCTTTTTATTTTCTACAACGATACACCATACACCCATATCCCATGTAGAAATGAGGGCTCCATGGTATTTCGCTCTTTTTTCTGCTATGGAGTTAAATTTCTCAATATGTTCCACTGCGTTTTTGAATGTATCCCCAATTTATCATGGCATTTCTTGTCTTCTTTGCTTGAAGAAAAACGTTTCGTTTTAATGAGCAAACTGGGCGAAACAATTGTAAAATATAGGCCATAATGAAAATTGTCTGAAATATGAAAGGTTTCTTTATCTTTACCTTAAAAATAAGGCAATTGTTCTGATTTAGAAAGATGATTTTGAGTGCACTTGTTCGGGCAGTTCACTTTCTTTTGCATTGTCCCGCCAGTCTTTTTTAAATTTGTCAAGGACTACAAACCGAAAAAGGCGAGATCTTTTTATTGCTGTTTGTACAGAAATAAATATATTTTTCCATTTTCAAAAAATCATTGTACTGAATGCGATTGCATGAGATGAAATTTAGTAGCAAAACAACCCAAAATAAATGGCAGCAAAATTTAAAAGAAATTTCGTCTGAGAATGCAATCTCAAAAGGAATTGTGACCAGCGCGTGTTGTATATTCTTTGCTAAACAATCGCGAATATTAAGGTTTCTTATGTTGATTTGGTCTTCATTTGAAGAAGCAGAGATGGGGCAATATGAATAGCGAAAGTAGTTAAGTGGTTCCCATTCTTAATTAATTGCACTTCGGATAGGTGTTGAACTATCGTAACAATGGAAACTTTTGAATACAACGAAGCATGCAATTGCGTCCAGCAAAACTGAATGCCACGAGAAATTTCATCTATATTGATTAATATAAGACGTACGCAGGAGAAAATAGAAATGCAAGAAAGTGCAATAAAACCATAGGAAATATTCAGACGGGTCTAAAATACTACAAGCATGCTTTTCTGCACTATTTGAGAATGATCCAGTTTACCTTCGTAAACGCTACTTCGTGTGTTTGCTAACTTAATGTGTGCCCGCTCCATCATTGATGCAATTGTTATACCTTACGAGTATTTCCGCATACCAATGTAGAGCTTGATTATATAACATTCAATGTAAAACATTCGAGAGATACTTTCCTGGATGAATTTCAGCGTCAAAATGAACTGCCGCAAAACAGTGTATCAAAGAACTTTTTTGAACAAGCTATTCATATCTTGACTTTCAATGCGGCTCTCATTTTTATCAGGTTTTATTTGGCTCTTCTCTTTTTGGTGCTGTTGTTGCAAAGCATGGTGGGATGAGCAACATATGATCATAGCTGGCATTGCTTGTACATTCCTGTCAACTGAAGAGTTAAGTACTCTGCAATCAATACTACAAACGTGGGATCAAATTCATACAGGAAACGATCTTATCTACTACGCAGCTGTGTGGGCGGATCATTTGAAATGCACTGAAAACTCAGATTTTTGTGCGGGATTACCCCGTCATGGGGCTACACAGGTTTTTAATAGTTGGCATTTTATAAACCTTCCCTACAATCCAAATAGAACTTTTCTTGATTCATCTTCTATAGGAGAAATTCATTATCCTTATATAGAAAAAGGCATGATACTAAAAACATTTTGGGAAACAGTTGAGCAGGCTGCTAATAATCCATGTAACGCTACATGTTGCCCTACTGGAATTGGAGATGAATTCACTTGGAACTTTCTGCTACGAATGTTTATTCACATTTTTGGTGATTTGCACCAGCCATTTCACACCATTGAAGGATTTTCAGCTGCATTTCCACAAGGTGATGAAGGAGGAACTGTTATTCCTCTGAATGGTACTCGCAATTACTATAATCTCCATTCTCTTTTTGACTCTGGTATTGATACGCATTTAAAAAATTACCCATATGTAGAATCTGCAGACGTTGAGAAAATGGCACAAAACCTCATGAAAATGTACCCCCTGGCTAGTTTTTCAAAACGGGTTTTTGTTGAGCTGGCAAATTTTAGCATTGATGCTATAGTTCTGGAGTCACATCGATTGGGTATTTCTGTGTATGAAGCCATTGATTTTGCGCATTTGCAAAGAAATGAAAAATTGACTATCAATTCTTCTTTTGAGGAATCCATGAAAGCAATGTGTGATCAGCAAATTGTACTCGGTGGCTATCGTTTAGGAAAAATTTTGAAGCATATAATATCTACCGTACCTTATTATTTGCATGCTACGACGGTTCGTTCTGACAAAGATAATTCGATGATTACTTGGAGCATGGTTTTTTCTTTTCTGGTAGGATGCTTCACTCTTTTTATCTGCCACCGCTGTGTCGCCAAGCTATAGAATCAGCGTGTAATGCATATTATTAATCACCAAACACAGTGCCTGAAGGCTCATACTTGATTCTGCAAGATAATAAATTAAAGTAAATTCTACTCTCGAAGCAAAATGAAATAAGGAATTCTACAAAAATGTAATTTGAGTGAGATTTTTATATTATAAAACAGAAAAGAGTAATGCTTCCTACTATTTTAGGTAATAGTATAGTTATTTGAAACAGAGAATGGTACATAAATAATCTCACAGGGATCTTCAACAGTTTCCCATTCCATATCTGCTTCTAGAAGTAGTAAGAAAAGATAGTTTCCCAGACTCAGATGTAGTTATTTCTATTATTCAATGCGAATAAGAGAGTTGTACCGATTAAGCAAATGACGAGATGAGCAAAATAACGGAGATTTACTGTGTTTTGCTCTTTTTGAGAATTTTCTTTCCTTTGAAATGCCGCTACAAATAAGAATGTGTGATTTTTTATTCGTTAAATGCCTTCATCCCGTGGTTAGTTTTATTTTATTGTAGTTTTGTTTAATTATGAATTGATTAACATTAAAACAATTTTTGCATTTGCTGAGCTAGAGATTATTAGGAAAAAGTGATTGTAGCAGGCGAGCTCAATGGACCGTGGTTAACCGAACTTATAACAATTTTAAGACCTAATTCTACCTGATCTAGCACTTGTGCGGAGTAATTAGCATTTTTTCAACGAGTTACTAATATGGTGAAATGACAGCAACCGTCCAGCAATAGAGAGTCACAATCAGTGTCATCACATCAACTAGATTAATGGACACACTTGCATACAAAATGAATGAGTTTAGTTTTAGCTATTCCGATGGAATTGAAGAAATAGTTCCATTTAGAGGTTTGTGAAATTCTTGCATTTCTTTCACGTGAATGTTTCCATACTTTAAAAAGAAACTAAACGCCGCTCTTAGCATTATAGAATAAGAATTTCTTAGATCAGGCACAAGATTTTGATCCTGTAATTATGGCGATAAACTAAGAGAAATTTGTGGTTCCTTTCTTGTGATTGTGCGTGCAATGTATCACCGCAACGACTTACTTTGGCTATACCGATTAGTCTTCGATAGACCGGACGTGCACGACGTATTCGAGGAAATGGAAAAGTTAACGAAGTTACTCTAACCCAGCGCAGGAAGTAAAGGCTAAAGTTGTAAGAATTATAAAGTTGCGAACAGCGATTTTAAATAGAAGTATGTGTAATTGTATGGTAGTTCAAGATAAGTGTAAATAGTTACGCCGTTAACTAATTAATTCTAAGGAATCACGGCCGAATGCAAATCGAGCTGGTGTACATTGGAGTGCTCGTGAATATATAACGGAAATACGATTGGGACGAAAGAAAAATGGGGGAAAGGACGAGATTTCCGGTATTTTAACTTGCTTACTCGGAGGAAGTTTTAGTTTTTAGTTTTAGATATATATATATGATTCTCTAGAAGAGCTAGGAAAGTCATTTCGAGTGTATTGCATGAGTAAACTGGGTTGTTTAATATGTATGTTGCACGGTAGTTAGTAGTATGTTAGCTTTCTTATGAAAGGAACCCTTTATTAGAATTAAGTTTTTCTGTTGCACCTAAATCTACGCTTCATCCACTACACAGCACTTCAATTTCATTTACAACATCCATTAACAGGCAAAAATAAGTATGGTCACAAAAGTACTGAAAACTTATGCCAATAACTCTTCAAAACTATAGAATTATAAATGCCCTTTCATAATGGTTTAATCGATTATATCTGTAATAAAGATATTTATGTTGTGGCTTTATCTGCCGAATTGTTGCAATGAACGAATTGCGTGGCGGAATGTGCAAAGAAGATTTTGGGTGTAAAACAAAATGTTTTAATAATTAATAACGTCTTGTTACTTAAACTACTTATAGAAAAATGTTATCCTTACTTGACAAATCTCACAAAAAGAACAGATAACCTCACTCACAACATGTATAACAATCTATCGAACAATAAAAATACCACTCGAAAAGAACTTCCCCCCTCACTATAATCACTCATTTGCGGGAGTTAAGCTAATTGTCGCTACTCGCGCGTCAGTTGCATTTGCGTGCTCTCAAATGCAATCCTAATCACTTCGCTCTCAACTTAATACTACTCCAGGTACCGGTACCGATTAACTACTCATTCTTACATCCTTTCAAAGTTACTACGTATTAATAAGGAGGTAAGTTGCTAAGAAAAATAATGATTCCAATACTACGAAAATGACTACAAATTACCACAATAGCGTAGTTGTTACAATATCCTTCCTCACAGCCAAAATCATTAAATTTATGATTAGCAATTCAGGTCATGGATCCCTGATTACAACAACGTAATTTATCACAAAGTGAAAACAAGTATTGTGAATAATTTTCATTGCGCGGAAAGTATAAAGAATAACTATTCAAAAGCTAGTGTAACTCTAATTTCCGCGATTATTTAATGTCTAAAATGTTGAATGCCCTTCCCCTAAAGCAAGCAAAAATAGTATTGACCTTTAACATTTTATTTCTACGCATCAGCACCATCATTCAACGCAGTCTCGCACCTTTTTCTTGAGCTACACCGCTCTGTGTTATATCGGGTATAGAAACGGTCAATCCGAACTACAACCGCTTGAAATTCTATAACGCAGGATACGTATACCCGCAATCGCTGCATTTTTAACGTAACTGTCGTTCCCACTTTTGGATTTGTTATCATGCTGTTACCTTCTATAGGCACCTCTTGTTACCTTCTATAGGCATCTTTTGTTACCTTCTATAATTAGTACCAAGTTAAATTTCTTGCTTTATAAAGTGGAAACCTTTTCTCTCTCTTGCCTACCCCACCGTGTCACTCTGAAATGCTCGAAATCTATTTTAATTTTTATCATTTTGCTTCACTGATAATCCTTTTATGAGGAAGATTCTTTTTTGCCCTCTTTGTTTTCTGTTTGCATTTGCTGAAAACATTGCGTACAAAAATGGTAAATGCTACGGAAGAAGCATAGAAATATGAGCATATAATTGCGAAACTCTTTTCTCTTTTAATTTTTGGCACATTGCAAACTTTCACACTTCCCGCTGTTATTGTTAATTTACGTACATCTTACTTACCTTGCTCTACTTTGATGTAATATTTTTCCAAATCTTGCTTACATCTACCAGCGGCGATGCGGGCACTTGGCGATCGTAGTAATTATTTTTATTTATTCACAGTAAAATAGCAAACATCTTTTTTAGTAGAAATTCGGATCTTTCAGTAATCAAAATTGACTGATTATACTACAGCATTTTAGGTGAACTCTTTTCTTCCGTTACTTTCTTGTGTTGAGCCTCTTGGGAAGAAAAGTTACTAGAAGCCCCAATAGAATGCTATTGCACGTGTAACGAAGATGATCCCTTTTTCTTTTCCGTAAATTCACATAATTTGCGGGATCCTTCTTCTTCTTGTTTCGGAAAAAATCATTAGCGTGCTATGAATGGTTTTCCCGGTTTCATGTTTTTAGTCTAGTCATTTTTTACCGTTGGTATTCCCTTTATAAAGCATACCATTGCTCACCTTTCCCCTGTGAACTTTTTTTGCATCGCTTAAGGAAATTAAAAAAATGGGATACGATTATGCGCGAACAGCTGGTACAAATAAAAGGGAGGCCCTCTTGGAAATTGTGAGTTAAAGCATTCTAATTTGTGTCATCCTATGTATGCAAATAGCTTGGGTAGCAGAACACTATACTGGAATAGACTACATACTCCGTGCAATTCTATTGAACTAAGGTTCCACAATTTTGTAGAGTCTTTAGCTTCTGTTTTATGCCAGTGCCATATGCTTCAAAATAAGAGTTAAAAGCATCGGTAGGAAGCAGACATGTGCTCCTAGATCTATTGGAGTTACGAATAAAAGTAGTGCACTGAGAAGGGGATGCGACTTTTAAAGTAGGCGCTAAGCAAACGCGCCCATTCACTTTAAGATTTTTTCATCCCATCGCTTGTCACGGTGGAAACTCGCCCTAAGACATACTTTTTTTTCTTTTCCTTGATGCCTATTCGCAAGGCCACACAGATTCTAAAGTGTGTGCATGTTGGAAAAACAAAAAGAAAAAACAAGTAACGTGTGGAGATTGTCACAATTCTCGTGTGTACATACAGAAGACCAGAATCTGCATTTATGCAATAAACTTTTTTTCGCGTTAGACACGGATAAAAATGTAGGATATATTGTGTGAGACTCTCTTATTTGCGTTATATACACGCATTTATCCCAAAATAAAGAAAATATTTTGCAGGGGATAAAGCCACCTAATATATGTGCGCTATCTCCTCCGTGTGGACTTTGGCCCGGTGCAAAGGAGAACAAATTAATCCAAACGGGGAGGGAAACGTGTATATCCATTGCTTTGTGTGGAGCCTAAAGCACTTTGTTGAAAGCCTCTGGTATTTCGTCATATGTTATTACTTTGCAAAGAAAGATGCAGAGGTGTCCTTGTCCACACGATGGGGATTTTATTCTTTTTTTCACACGCTTCTGTATCTCTCGTATTATTTGAATGGGCACTGCTAATAGTGTTGGAAAGAATCCTTTGTATGGAAACATCCTGTAAAAAATAAAAATACCAGTGGGATGGGATATTCCAAATGTTGACATAGCTATAGCAAAGATACTCTTTTTAAGGATGCATATGGAAATATGAAGGATCCTTTTCAGGAGTCATAATTCTTCCTGGATTGGTAGCAGTGGTTACAGTTATTGAAACTATTTTTTTTTCCTATCCTCTTATTAATGCATAGACATGCATTCTAATTTATTTATAACAGCATTTGATGCCTCTGGGTTATGTGGAATTTCTCCCTGTCTGAGTCTTACTAAGAAACGTTAGGCTTCTCCAAAGAATTGGCCTACAGACTACTTTAAAATTACGAGAGATGAGATATATATATATATACCGGATGCAGGAAGCGCTTATAAACAAACATTCTCACATCATTAAAATAGAAATTACAAAGGAAATAGCACGAGTTTAAAAAATTGTTTTATGTGGCTTCTTGATCCGTTTCAATTGTAGTAGTAAACTTAAGGAGTTTTGGTATATTTTTTTCTAATTTCCTCTTTTATCCCTTTCTTTCCTCTTTGTCACTCCTTTTTCAGATTCATAAAATCCAAAGTCATAATCTTTTTTTCAATCCTTTTATACATTGTTTCATCCTTTTATTTCTCTTGATAAGACATCTTTCTCTAATTAATTTTGTTCTCTCCAGGTAATAATCATCTGTTATACCGGTGTATGTACACTTCTTTATGGCTCATATTTCAAATTCTCGATGGGTGTACTCTTTGAGGAAGATGTTCTACACTTTCGCTTTCCTTACTCCTTCTTTGATGTGATACTATTGAATTATCTTCGTTTTGTGTGTGTATCCTTTTATTGGTTTTTTACAACGTTGAAGCCGCTTGCCTTTCTTTCTGCTGCTTTTTCTATCCCATTTTATATAACGAAATGGATCATTATCTTTACAGAACAATCCGTGTAAAGTTTACTACATCTATGAAAAAGAAGAGAAAGTAGAAAAAATGGAAAGAAACCGAAGAATAATTTTTTTGTATGGCACTTATCTCTGAAAAATTGCAGTTATAGGAAGGAATTTTTATCGAAAATAAGAATTTTTCTTCTTGTTATTACTATACTTTTTGTTTTTTAAATTCTTTCATTTATTTTTTTTTTAAATCTCTGCACATCTCTTCTTTCTCCACTTTCTTCCTCTGTTGCACTACTCAATGCATTGCATTCTTTTCTTATTTCTTTCTATGTTCTATAGAATAATCTAATTAAATATTTCTAATTTGTGTAGAAATCTTCAACTCCATGCCATTCTTGTGATATCTCTTCTTTCCGCTTCTGCTGAAATTTATGTTTTGGTGACAGGCTATTATGAGGTACAAATAGAATGTCAATATTTTTCTCCTTTATATTTTTAATTTTTTTACAAATTTCTTTTTTAAGAATTTTCACAGAGTTGTAGACTATAAGAATGAAACTATGCGAATAAATTTCACATAATTTATTATTATAATTTTTTCTCTCTACCGTCTCCCAGCAGTAGTATTGAATTTTTCATTCTCTATTTTTTCTATATAATTCATTGTAAAACAACTCTCTCTTTTTGAATATATTCTATGAAATAGACGGCGGATCCAGACATTCAATTACTTCCTCGTCGACCTCTCCAAATTATTCCAGAAAGTCCATCGAATTTTATTTTATTTTCATCTCCCAGTCTTACGTATGTGGATAGAAAGAAAGATATTTCAGGAGAAGAAGCTCATTTTCCTTTGGATATTCGTAAGAGCTTTACTTTTTATATATTTATTTTTTTTCATCTTTTCATTCTTTATATTTCTCTTCTATATTTTATTTTTATAGACTCCAGTAAGGAATCCCAATTAGAATGGGATAAACCCTCTTCAGTCTTAGAGAAAGGCAAATCTTTTTCATTTATTATGAAAAAATTGCTATTTTTTGCAAAACCAGATTATACTCTGTTGAGTGGTGGCATCTTCTTTCTTATTCTTTCTTCTTTCTTCAAATTACTCATTCCTAATTTTACAGCTCTTATCCTTACAGGTAGGATACTCTTTGAATTTCAATGAAAAGGAAGAAATATATATTTTTAGTATGGAGAAATTGGGACAACATTTCTACTTTTCATTATTCTTTTTTTCTTTTAGAAGGAAAGGAAATGTGCAGAAATCATCAAAATTACACCTTTTTTCTATTTTTATTTTTTTTTGATTCGTGATTTTTATTAGAAACTGCGTACGATAAAGCTCTACCGACTGGAATCTATTTCAATTTTTATACTATTTTTTTCTTATTTGCAGCTATTATTGATCCAAATGTTGGAGATTCCTTGATGTGGGAATCTTTGTTTTATCTTTGTGTTGTGATTGTATTTACTGTTATTTTCACCTGCTTTCGTATTTGGTAAGTTTACTAAAGATATTCACTTTTTTACTTCTTTTTTTTTTAACCGTATGAAATTATTTTTATTTGTCAACTCGATAGGATTGGCTTTTTTTCTTTATTTTTTGTGAAGTCTACACGTATTTATTTGTTTTTGTAGTTTATTATCTCTCTCCACATTTATTTCTTCTACACTTGTTATTTTTATTTCCTATCTCTCTTATCTTATTTATTTATTTGCTCTCATTTCTATATTCTCTCACTCATTTTTTCTCTTCTCTCACTTCTTCTCTCATTTTCTCTCTCATTTTCTCTCTCCTCCTATCTCTCTCCCATTACTTCCTCTCTCTCCTCTCACCTCCTCTCTCCTACCTCTCTCTCCTCCTCTCTCCCTTCTCTCACTTTCTCTCTCCTCCTATCTCTCTCCCATTACTTCCTCTCTCCCCTCCTATCTCTCTCCTCTCACTTCCTCTCTCCTCTCACTTCCTCTCTCCTCTCCTATCTCTCTCTACTCTCTTCTCTCTCTACTCTCTCTCTCCTATCTCTCTCTCTCCTATCTCTCTCTCTCCTCTTCTCATTTCTCTCTCTCTCCTCTCATTCGACATTACCGTTTCTATTAAACCACCCACAGTTTGAGAATTTTATAACATTTTCAATAAATTAAAATTTTTTATTGATTAGGTGTACAGCCAAGATGGAAGTTCGTTTAAATGCTCGACTTCAACGCATTTTACTTGCAAAATTAGCTGAAAAAGATATCAGTTATTTTGATGAAAAAGGAACAGGCCATTCTATGAGTCGTTTGACCTCTGATACAACTCTTTTAAGTTCTACTATCACAACAAATCTCAATCATGTGAGAATCTTTAAATTAGAAGATGGAAATTATATGAGAGAATGAATGAAAATTATTTTTAATACAGGAAGAGCCTCATTTATTTCTTGTTTTTTTATTTTACTTTCTCTTGTGTATATAGATGGGTGGATTTTTTTTTATAAAGATTTATATATATATATTTTGATTTTTTTATATTTTATTTTGTATTTTATATAGATTTTCTATAAATTTTTTATCGTAGGTTATTCAAAATGGTGTTAATTTAATTGGAACATTTATTATTTTATTTGTTGTGGGATGGCATTTGGCTTTAATTTATTCTGCAATGTCTCTCATCTACTTCATCTTAACTCAAAAATTTGGTGAATTTGCAAAACGTTATCAAACAAAAGTACAAGATATCAAATCTGAGGCAAATCATGTAAAGATTTAGAATTATATATTTTTAATTTTGTAATTTAATTTAATGTTTTCTTTATTTTTTTTTATTATATTTTATAGAGTATTTTTTTTTTTATTATATTTTATAGAGTATTTTTTTTTTATTATATTTTATAGAATATTTTATTTTATTATATTTTATAGAGTATTTTTTTTTTATATTATATAGAATTTTTTCTTTTTAATTATATTTTATAGAGTATTTTTTT
>JADAQX010000806.1:0-23832 GCA_015476325.1 Cardiosporidium cionae
GGAGAATCAACCTATTTAATATCCTACTGCTTAAAAGAACTATTTCAGCCGAAGTCTTTAGTATACGACTGGCAGAGCGTGATTAATTCTCGTTAGAGTAACTCGCAGAAAACACCACGTTCACATATAATATGGTTGCACTAAGTAGTGCGACGCAAAAGTATTTTTATGCAATTATGTACTGGACCATTGACAGGAGAGGATATGTGCATACTAGATAGCCAAAGACTGCTCTCACAAAGTCTCGAACTTGTGTTTAAGACATTTTCATGAGATCTGAACAGAATAGCGAGATAGCACTGATTTACACCATATCTACTTCTAAAATGTCCCTCATATTACGAGACCTACAAACTATGATCACTTCTCGCAGTACTAATTGAATGCATAAAAAGGAGAATGCTTACCAAGTAACAAAAAAGAATTTCATAAAAAGCTCAAACTTTTCAATAGCTGCAAAAAATTTACTTATGCAATCAAAAAAGGCAAAAAATAATTACGAAATAGTTGACAACGTAACTAAAAATAATTAATTGTGAAGGAATGTACTAATTGTGCTCGCTTTCTAGATTCTCCTAGTTTCTAATAATCGTTCAGAAAGATAACTTATTTACCATTTCAACAACAAACAGTAATTGCTTAGCAATTTGCGCAACTTACCATTCGTGAATGACATATCAGAAGTGCACTATATTCGCTGTAGCACTACGCGCATGCTGAAGATAACGCGAATCAAGTAGATGCATGAGGTAGCCCTTGAGGTAACTAGTGCAACCAAATCTGCTGGAAACTACACAGCTACATAGAACAACACATTTCCGCTCGGAATTAGTCGTTTCCTTTCGTAAATCAAAACAAGATAAGTAAAAAGAAGTTGCAGAGCCATTGCTACTGCTTGAGACAAACAAAAATATGATCTTGTGCAGCTTGCTAGGCGAATTGTTTACCCAGAAAATCAATAATGGCTGCATGCACCAATTTTACGCCTGGAAAAATGTAATGAATGATTCAGTTATTTCCCATTAGTAAGTCAACGGTTGTGTGGCGAAAATGCACGGGCGGCGCTACAACCGTCTGGCGCATTCACCGATGCTGCATATCAAATCGGTGTTGGTGCCAACACGAATACGATACACTAGCGTTAGCTAATCGACACTAGTAAAAGATATTGCCTTCCAATTCTTTATTACATAGCTCTGAAGAATGCAGCTTGATTTGATTTTGAAATAAAGTAAAAGTATTTGAATACACGCAATAAATCACAACTGTAAAGCTTCAGCATAAGAACTTACACAACTCGTGATCGGCCGTGTTATGCCTGCATTCGAAAAATATTTAATTTTTAGGGGGCGGATATCAAGTGTGAACGTGGTGTTTTCTGTGAGTTGCTCTAACTAGAATTAGTCACATCCTGCCAGTAGTATATTAAAGACTTCGGCTGAAATAGTTCTTTTATGCAGTAGGGTATTAAATAAGTTGATTCTACTTAATTGGTAATGAGGGTATTTTCTCTAATTCATATAATGAAACATAAACTTATTCTACGCTAATAACTACTGTTTGCGGAACTAAGTAAGAGAAGAAGAAAAATCATTCACTCCTTCATGCATCTACGTACGATAAAAAGAACCAAAAGAATACTAACTCCAAACTCTTCGTCATTACTACCCTCTCATTCTCCTCCTCAAAGGTGTAGAAATAAATGTATCTTAGCTGCGGGAAATATCGGGGAAATAGTCCCGTACTTTCGATTGTTCCGATATTGCGGTTCAATGCTGTTACATCGCTTTATCTGCACTGTGATAACCTTGGGGGGTAAACGGGGAAACTGCGGATTGTTGGCTTAATTAATGTAAGAAAAATAACTACGTAGTAAAAAGGTAATTTTGATAATAATTATAACAATATAAAACATTAAAACATTATTTAAGAATAGTTGTTTCTCTCTGTCGCGATACCACTGTTATATCAAGCGTTAGTCCTCATGAAAAATATGCAAAACTACACTTTGGAAAGCATTCCCTACTCTTTTCCTAGCACTCTAATTTACAGTAGTTAAGGTTGAAGCCATTGGTTATTGCACTCATTCTTTTTCCATTCTTCTTTAAGGGGAAAAGTGCATTGGGAGAACTGTAGAAAATAATATGCATGCATGGTAGTACCCTGTCAGCAAAAAAAAAACTGCATAAATTAGAAAATTTGTTCGTGGGCATTTCTCTTGTGGAAGCCCCAGTAGTACAGTTGTGTTTAATATATTCTAGTTGCGACTAGCGTTTAACCGCCTCTTTCTATGCAGCGTAGGATGCTGAACATCTTTTTTAGTAATTATTATAAATATTTATAACTTCACATGTAATATGTGGTGTTGTACTGCTATACTGATCAATGTAAGCATTCTAAGTTTTTGACACACAAGTGATTTTATTTTTGTAAGCACCATTAGTTTATATGCTGATTCAGTCATTGCGTTTTTCTTTGCTTGATGGCTCTTGATATTATTGAAATTTACAGCAAAACATCATATTTGTATACTATTACGTTTCCTATCACTTATTTTGCGTGTAAAAGCTGTTCTTTTTCTTTTTGTGTATGCGAATGTGAATATTTTATTGCTTATGAGTGAATTGAGCAATTTTGTTTATGGCACGCGTAGCAATGAAATCATGGTTTTTGATTCATTATTCATCCTCACTGATGTAAAAAGGTGATAGTCCAACGTTTTACTTGGATGACAGTAGTGGCAAGTGACCGCAAACGAAGTGTTGCATAAAAATCTTAAGCATAAAACTAATAGCAGCAGCAGAGTGAGAATATAAAATGTAAAGTCTTTCCTGCTGAGTTTATGCTTCATCTAGGGAGCTCTTAAAAGAAACCCTGTATTTTCTTATCTATACATTTCTTATGATATTCTCAATATATTCTCTACATTGATATTTGATCCACGAGCATTCTCAAATTCTATTGACGTAGTTTGGAGTTGTAATCTTTACTCTGTTCCTACTAACTTCCTTGCTATGTCAACATCAACCGGGGATAATGCAGTCTGGCTATATATAATTTCTTTTGTTTACATGGGAGATGTTCGACATCTAAATAAACTTCAAATGGTGACTGTGGGATATTGAAAACCATTTAATGAAAATCAAGAATTCTATGCAACAAGTTAAAGAGAGTTCCTCAAGCCTCGAAAAACTCAATTTAGGCGTACAAATAAATAACTGAAAGGTTTGTAGTCAAAAATAAATTATGCTCCAAAGCATGCTGTTAGCTTCCCTGTGAAACAATAGAAAAGGAAATTTTAAACCTTCAAATTCAGTGAAAAGTATTTTTTAGTGCCTGGTGGGTAAGATACGTTGAGTAAAGATAGAAGTAAATTAATTGTTTCAAAACAATTTGAAATGAACTGTTTTTTTACTGCAATGCATATAATTTCAAACATCTGACGAACACACTAATTGCAACGGTGTGAAACAGTATGTCAAAATATATACAAACTTCATATATCTGTGGCTTTTAGCCTATCTCTAAAGCTCTACTTACAAAGCAATGCATCAGATTGAGAGGGAAAAGCAACAAATTTCTAGTCAGCTTTACCTATCTCTTTTCATAAATGAATTTCCCGTATATGTGTCATTACCCTCGGTTGATACTCACATAATCCCATACATAGGGGTACGCGTGAGATGGTTGTTAGTTTCTTTTACTTTCTGGTTGTCTTATTTTGCTTTTTCTTGCAACACGAATGCATTGAAATGAGATGGTGCAGTTACTCTGGAGTCAGAGTGCTGATTACCTATAATATTACACGAGTAAGTTCTTAATGCTAATAGATTGTACATACCTGAGGTAAGTGGAGACATCGAAGCATGTAGTAAGGAGATCTTTTGATTGTAATTTTGCATTTACTACTAAAGGGAACGAAGTGATTGAGTCTTCACTCGTGTATGGTTTAGTCCCGAATATCATGGTATTAACGACCTCTATAAGCAGCATTATTCCACTTGCGATGAAAGGTATCGGATCAACTGAAACGAGAACGAACACTTAAGGAAAACAATCAAAACAGCAGATGCAATTGCTGATTCTATCAAATGATAAAATTGGTAGGTCAATAATGCTAATAAGGGTAAAGCCGATTACCGAGCGTAGCTGTTTTTGGGCAAAGTTTTGACCTTGGGTGGTTCTCGTATTAATTTTCGCGACATCCAATTCCGCTACGCTAAGCAGTTCCAATTAACTGAGCGCTGTCAAAGTGTCCTGCAGTAGCTCAGTTGCTTGTATTTTTCGATTACAAGTATCGAAGCTTTAAGACTCATTTTACATACGTAAATAAGCTGCCGGTGTACCCCCTCAACATAAAATAATAAAAAGCTTAGTGCTCGTTGTTTCTATATATTTCGATAGAATTCCGAATGGTACGAACGCGGATATTTTTTCATCGATACCGCAGTTCATTTCGTATTCATAAACTTATACAGGCAATATTACGCTGCAACAGAAAACAGGGCATTTTATCTATTTGAAAACTAACTTGTTGCTGTATGTTAACCGAGAATTATAATTCATGAATGACTGGCAGTTCTGTCAAGAATCAAAGTGCGATATATTTTCTTTTCCACAGCGGTTCCTGCTAAAACATTTCCAAAGAAGTGCCAACGAAATAGCAATATTATTTTTATCTACATATTAAAATGCTGCTTTGGAATGATCCCCCTTCAGTGATCTACTTTGGCTGCCCAAAAGAAACAACTAGTTTTGCAGTTCCACTTTAAAAAGTGTGTAGCATATATCACTTTGGTATCTGTAGCGAGTGTGGATAATTAAAAAGGTTTCTATAAATAGAATAAAATCGATTAAAGCTGTAATACATTCAACTTTAACACGATGAAATTCGTTAAGTACTGATACAATCAGTTCAAAGGGATTTTAGTTAAATATTTATAATTTAGCGCATTTCAAGCGATGAAATATTGCCAAGCAACACGGATTGTGTTTTGAAAAAATACAAGAACTGTAATTTTAACAGAAGTAGCAAGCTATCAAAAATAAAATGAACAAGATGAGAGAGATTGATCTGGTTTTTCTATTTTGACTTGAAAAGAAAGGTGTTAAGGGCTACACACATTAGCTTTAAGCTCTAATATAACTATCTCAGCAAAAGTTATGCTATTTCCATGTTTAAAAATGATATGACATCCCATACATAGAAGCTTTAGCATATAACTTCACAAAAAATGCATATCAATCTTTCTTTTTATTTGCAATAAATAAAAACGTTTCTGTAATATGTTAGGCTTTCTGCTAGCAGATGTTGCAGCCGTCAATGTACTTTCGCTGCAAACTGCTTTTCATAATTTGATAAATGTATACTGAAATGTATAGATTGGATGCCAAAATCTTTAACAGTACATAAAAAGTAGGTAAAGCAAACAATCGAAAATATTTACTACACTAATTTTCTACTAGTTGAAGCGAGTATCAATAAGCAAATTGATAAGAGTCAGAATAAAGGGAAAGATCAGTAAAGAAAAATGGGCGTAGCATAACTCTTTCCATCGAACATTCCGAAAAAATGACAGAAGGCTGCTTACAGCAAAAGGAAAACACAACACAAACAGATGAATAGAGTGGATATTCGCCAGTGAATGACAATGTAATATGGTAAGCACAGTGAATACGTAGAGATGTCCTCACTTTATGTCATTTAGACAGAATTTATGCCACATGAAAACGCTAGAGAATTTGTGTCTAATCAAAACTTAATCATATAGTATAATTCAGAAAAAGAAGACGAGAGGAGTGAATGAAGACCAGATTCAACTAGGTATCATCGATTTCCATACATTTTCATTTTACAAGGTTATTCTTAGCATTAGCTTTGGCAAGATGGTATTTATATTATCCCTTTTGCATTTTTGGAACAACGCAACCAAGAAAAGCTTCCCCTATAATACGACATGCATAAGAAGTGTTTTGTAGCAGCTCTTTTTCAGGATAGCATTAGGGAAAATAGTCGGGTATTTCAAAAAATAATGCAAGTAGCATAGTAAGAGGGTATGACTTCAGCTCAGCATTCATTTCCACAAATCAATCACGTTCAAAGACAAAAGCACCTCCTTCATCCTCAAACATACTAAGAACCTTGGAAAATTCTTTCTAATTAACAAATAAATAAGAATTCAAAACTGAAAAACAGAAGCATTTAACAAATGAAACAATCTATTTTTTTAAACTAACGATATCTGTATCTCAACGCCGAGGAAATCCATCCTAGCATCGTTTGGGCAATCTACTTATCCAAATATTGTTGCGTCGCATCTTCTGACGTACATTGTCAAAAACTTTGTAAGCCTTCTTCTCGGAATATTGCATCTCGGCATGCAACAAATGCTGCGTAAACTATAATTTTTGAGAACCACCCCTGAGTTGCAGGACCATGTGAATAGTACATCCGGCGGTGATATTGTACTTTGAAAGAGACATTTCATCCGATAACTGCTTTCCACCATAGATGAGGCGAATTTGATTTACGTCAATTCCTTCTTTCTCTTGTAGCGCCTGCTTTACCTGAAGAACAGTGTTTTCTGCTTCGAAATTGTAAGATTGGGTACCTCCTGACAAACTTTTGATATTTATTTGCATTTTGGAAACTGGTGGTAGTTCTAACTTACATATATTCAATATTCAGAAATCAATAAACCAGAGGAGTTTTACAAACTTGATTGTTCCTGCCTTGAGTAACAATAAGAAAAGCAATACAATGTATAAAAAAGGAGTTGCAATGTGTGTTCCCTACAATGTAAATCTGCCCATAGTATTCAGAGTCGCAATTACAATCATGCAGTGTATGCGATGCCTGGCACAAAGAAAGCGCTGCAACGCGCATGTGATCAAAGGAGTATAATTTTAAATTTGCATTGTCTGTAATGAACAAACGTTTACACTTTTCTGTTAACGTCTATTAAAACTAATATAGAACATTCATCGTACTCTTTTCTCTCAGTTTGAGAGGTGAACACCCGATAGTACTTGCAAAGGGAAGCTCGACAAATATTTGAATTATAGCTACCGATGATACGGGAAAATATGCTACAACGGCATTATTTGTTTATAGGTGCTATTCTAGTACAACTACTTCTGTTTAGAAATAAACATACGACTTTACTGATGTGACGAATAATTTTTGCTGCTAAACACTACATCAAAGCCGTTTTAAAATTTGTAGCACATTATGTGAAAAACGCATCCAACAAGTTTCCAAGTATCCCACCAAGTTTTGCGACAGGTTAAGCAAGCGTAATTAAATATATGTAGAAATATTTATTATTGGCGTACCGGTATAAACTTATCCACTGTTTATTAGAAATGCTACGGAAATTAACTTACATTACACAAAGGCTATCACTTATAAATGCTTGCTTATACATTCCGCTTATTTTGGATTCCATTCCAAAGAGTTGATACAGTACCTGGTTCAGAGTTTATCGTCATCACTCTTCTAGGTAATACTTTCGTAATTGTAAATATTGCTACTCTACTCGAGTAGAGAAAATTCAGCAAAATTATATCAATTGGATAGACAAACATTGCAAAGACATGCAGTTTTTGTAGATATTATCGTAAGCGGGTTGTTTGAACTTACCTCTGAGGGAATGTAAGGCAGACAAGTAATTTGATTTTCCTAAGAATTTTCGAATGGTGGGTATCAAATTTTATGTTAATCTTGGCATGATTCCCCTAGCTATGTGCTATATTTTTCAGCGGCTTCATAATGCAACAATTAGCTGAGAGTAGAAGTAGGAATTGGCCAAAAAAAAATAAATAATTCGTTGTTCCTGTTTCTTATGGGTGCTTTCCTGGAGTGTTGCATGCACTGCTGAAAAACTTGTCGTAAAGGCTATTATTGTACACCATATCCATGCGACGCATTTGAAAGCAAAGCGAGGATTAATGCAGGCTTGTGCGAAATTCTCGCAGGTTATGGTTCTTTTGTATTTAATGATGGAAATGTAGCTTTCTTCTAACTTTTTCCTGCATGCTTTGCATTTCCACGAGTATATTAAATGCGTCATTCATTACCTTGACAGTTGCTATATAGAAACTCCCTTCTTGCGCCGCAACTATTCATTGCCCTGCAATTGCTTATTGTCGCTATTCATTTCAGTGAGAACATTGAAGCAATTTGGCATTTTCACTTTTATGTTGAAAGCTTTCTTATTCGTAACTTGTTTTTGCCAATATGAGCGCTCTCACCATGCCGACCAGAATGCGAATGTTTAACTCGCCACTCCAGCGATGCTTCCTAAATGGAAAAACTGGGTGCTCCTTCAGCAGCACCGCTGCCCTGTATGTCGCTCATAAAAACAACATATATACTAACCTCGCCTTTGAAAACTATCTTATTGAGAAACAAGGCATAACCCAGCATATTTTATTTTTATGGAGAAATGACAAAACAGTGGTAATTGGTAGACATCAGAATCCATGGTCTGAGTGTAATATATCGCGTATGCAGCA
Organism: Cardiosporidium cionae; assembly: GCA_015476325.1. Taxonomy (NCBI): domain Eukaryota; phylum Apicomplexa; class Aconoidasida; order Nephromycida; genus Cardiosporidium; species Cardiosporidium cionae. The sequence goes on from JADAQX010000806.1 coordinate 8,518, forward strand.
AGATAATGTAAACCTATGCCGGCGCTACTCTGGAGGAGGAACCGTCTATCAGGTTTGTCCAGCTGAACACAGCAATGCTTAGTGAAAAATGAGTTTTTGCTGCTTTTTTATAGTTTAGAATTAAGGTGTGTATCGACCAGTTTTGATGCCGTCGCAATAAGTTAAAATTTCAAGTGTTGTTGTGAGGAGAAGATACTCTGCACTGAACTAAAGAAAATAATGCAACTTGAGAGCTATTTTAGCCTTTTGGCAATATTTGTGGTGTTAACAAATAATTTAAATAAAATGTAGCTAATGAACTTGTGGGAAATTAGTAATGCTAAAGACACAGGCTGGAAAATTTGTCAAGCTAAAATGAGCCATTATTTTCTTGTGCTTCAAAAGAAAGCGGAGACAGCATGGCGTGCCCGGATGCAAAAATGCATTGAATTATTTGCAGAAACTGCATTTCTCAATCAATTGTAGATTACACAATAGGTATAATTTGTTTGATGCTGCATCATGGTACACATATCAAGAAAATTTTGCCATGTTTAAAACCAATGTTGTACCGTTCGTTTCATAGTATCGAGTAAAACTTGCGCTAAGTATTTTTTATCAGGATCTTGGTAATACGTGCTTCACGTTTCTATCTCCTAAACACCAATTTGATATTGGAAATAACAACAAAATCATTCTTGCGGCTCTCCTTAATGGATTTGGTCAGATGTTACTGCTGTACTTACTAAATATTCCTTGATTTGAAAATCTCTGCAAGTGTAATAGATCGCTTTTATTGTTTTAGGATAATTAGTTCTGCTGATTAGTTATAGTTGAACCTGTTACCTAAATCATTTGTGGCATTTGTGTTTATTTTGAAATTTTGCTGGACTTCTTTTTCCAGGAATTACCGGAGAGGTGTCTGGTCGAAACGATCTTTCTTTTGAGAACAGAAAGGTTTTTATGCTACTACGTGACATGTCTTCTGGTGTACATTTTTCTCATGAAGTCATTCTTTTTTTACTGAGCTATTTCCAGTTCTGTTGTGAAGCTAACTTGTTACTTTCAATTTTGAAACTGGATCTTGCTATATCTACATATTTTAAGCTTTTCAGTGTCTGAATTTTTGGGTATTTTTTGTTTCTGAGTATTTTTCAAACTTGCATTTACATTTTCATCATTTTTTCTGGTTAGTAAGAACATTAACATAATTTTCAAAATCGCTTTACTATCTTTGGTATATTTCATTTGTTACTTTATTTTTTAAAAAACGTTTGTATCATTTCTCTTATTTATGCACATTTTATTCCTAGTTTTCAGGTTCAGCTTATAAATACTTACCCAATATCTCCTTGCACCATGGTTAGTGTAGATATATTAAAACGAAGCTAGTAATTTGAGAATTTGTAACTGAAGCATTATCTCACTTTGCTCTGTATCTCATGTATCTAATTTTGAAAATGTTCATCTTTAAATATGCAGGAACTTTGATGCTCGATGTTGATCATGCTGCTTTGGCACAGTATCTAACTCCCCATAAATTAAAATTACAAGTGAATAGGACCTGCATTCTTTTTAGTGTGTAGTAATTTACAGAGAAGTTGTAAATAACTTATTTCGAGGACGTTCTTTCATTACTGTAGTTAAGTCTTGTCTTTTGTTCGATTTTAACTTAATCTTTGTCTAAAAGTGTATACCTAGCAATTTGATTTGAATCTTTTGAATACCCAAATAGTTTTGATTGATACTGACATGTTGGTTGTATTTGACTGGAAGCAAGCTTTTTGGAAGATGGAAAATTATGAGTAAAGAATGATTTAAGGAAATTAGGGTGTACTGCATGTGCTCTATGCTTTTACGTTTAGAGTAAAGGAATTGACAGTGTTTCTTCCAGAGTCATAAATCTGAAGACTGTAAACCCAAGCATCTCCCATGAAAAGGTATGGATGCAAAAATAATCTTTCGATGCATCACTCAGAACTCTGACAGGAACTCTAAGTGTGATGCTAATATTATAGTTAGAGCTGTGCAACATACTATCAAATTTCATCGCTCTCAACGTTTCTCTGCTACTTCATCTCATGTGAAACTATGAAGAACTATCTCTTGGTGTGGATAGTGTAGAGAATTTTTTTCACGTGTCAGATGTGGCAGATTTTGTTTATTGTAGCTGAAAGTTGCCTCCATTTTTTTCCCTTCTCATTCTTGTAGCTGCTGGGGGCAATTTCGGAAGAATTTAAGAAATTCTACAAGCTTACGGATAAGGAACTTGAGGTTTGAGATGGAAATTCATTTTTTGTATCACACTTATTATATGAGAGGTGTGTTCATAACAAAATTTTTTTTTTTGGTTCCTTGCTTCAATTTCATCTTGAGATTTTATGAAAGGAGGTTGATAGGAGTTTCTCTCTATAGTCATGTCTAATCTTTCATCTTTCCCAAATGGGTTAACGCCGTTGTATTTCCTATTTTTAGGTGCAATTTCTATACGAGGATTCATCTTTCTTTCAGGAAAAAATTTTTAAGGAGCACCATGCGAAATTGACGGTAAAAGTAGACATTCAAAATATTTTTGCATGGTTCCTGTTCTTCCCTCAATGCAAGAATTCTTTTTTCTCTTCATTTTATTATTTTAATAGTATTATTGCATGGAAATAACAAAGTTTACTGTCCTTCCTTTTTAGAGTTGGGACTGGAATTATGGAAAGACCCCCTCTTTTTCTCATAAAATGGAAACCCGCTTTGATTGGGGAACTTTTGTAAGTTCACCTCACTCAAAAATTGAAGAAATTCGTATTGAGTTTAAGAGATCTACATGCAAAAAGAAGCTTTTCTTCCTAGCAATTTGATGATTCAGTTTTTACTGTTTTTAGGAAATATTTCTAACCGTTGAAAATGGTGTTGTAAAAAGTGGAAAAATCTTCTCTGATTGCTTGTATTCTGATTTGGTGGAATCATTAGAAGCCGTATTAAGCGGTATGTATAGTTGATTTGTTTTTATTCTAAACTCTGTACAGTCGTCTATTACTTATGATCATAAATTTCCTTTTTTGTATTTTCAGGTATTTCATACTCTGCGGAAGATATTAGCAAAGCATTGAAATATGTAGAGAGCAACGGTAAGAGGCATTTTATGGGAGTTATGAAATCAATTTGAAGAGGTGTTTATACTCCCTAGTCTGATATATTTTTATTAGCTTCTCAGTAATGTTAAGGCCTCAAATATTTTTAATCTCCTCTGAGGCAGATGCACCCATAAAGTTTTTTATATTTTGTGTGAAGTTGCCGAATCTCTACGTACCTATGTCCAAGAATATTCCAATTGGATCTGCTCAGAAATTAGTGCTTGAGGTATTTACTTGTTTCCCATGTTATAAAGAATGTCTAGTCTGATGTGACTCGTATATTCTCACTTGATTTAATTAGTTGTCCGTCGTGATGGCTGCCAACTGCTGTTTTGGAAATTGCGTTTCAACGAGATTTCATCAAATGTAGTAGTAATTGTTGAAATGGATTATACAAAAATTTTTACATATGCATCTTTCTTTGTTGCCTCATGTTTTTTTTCACTTTTTGTGCGATAATAGAAAATGTTTATTTTGATGAATATGTACCATTCGTCGGTAAGTGCGTCATAGGGTGTTTAATATAAACAATTACCATTCCTTTTGATTTTATAACCAATTTCTACCAAAATATTGCGGAATTAAAAGGTCATTAAATAGGAACTACGCACTATGCCAACGATCGCTTAATGCTACTCTTATAATCGTACAGTAAATACATTCGATTGAAACATTTTCATTCATTTCTTATGAGAAGTAAGCAATGTTGCAATCTCGTCATACCACAGTTGATGGATCTCTATCCATATGTATCATAGTATACTGGGGAGTCCAAATAAGTGGATGTCTATACGTCATCTTATGGAATTTAAGTGACTGAGGATATGAAAGCAATCTGTGAAATTTCCTGACAGTCGTACTTAGAGGCATGTTCAATCTCTATCTCGGACATTGTATAGGTTGCATTTTGATTTACAGCTAAAGGAATGGGTAACCCTTAATAATTGTACTGTTCTGAATAGAATCATCTTGAATTCTCTTGCAACAGATGAAAGCGATGCAACTCACCTTTGCACAAAATATTTATTGCTGTTTTGTTCGCAAAATTAACACAAGACTGGTGTAGCAAAAAAAATGCCACTTCTGGAATATCCCCGCAATACTTCCTTTGTGCTACCACTTAATAGGAGCCAATTGACAAAGCATGTCTTCCCATATATTAAATGAATAAAACATTTAATTATTTATGTAACGCTATTCAAAAAACTAGGCACTAACATTTTGACATATCTAACCATTAGATGAGTTTTAAAATTATTTTTTGCTAATGTTCTTCAAAGTTGATAAATATTGTCATCTGCAGGTAAAGCAATTTTTGGAAAAAATTTACAAGGCTCACGATAAATGGGCATTGTACATTATTTTGTAGAAAACTTTTACGAAATTTTAAAAATGGTTAGGCTGGCACTCAAAGCATGATGCTACCACATATTTCAAAAATAGTGCTAAAGCTACAAGTATTTCTCGATTTTGACTAGTAAATATTTTGCTTGCTTATCTACAAGGCTACCGTTCGCTATTAAAAAAATGTAGCAGAACGATACTATCAAACAATGAGATTAAACTTGAGAAAAAACAATGTGATTCACACTAAACAAAAGCATAGTGGCCGCCAATTTAATTGGATATAAAAACGTCAAGCCATTCTTTAAATAGGTAGCATTATGCCTTTGATTACACAGCAGCAATCAGAACAAAAGGATTTTGCTTGATTCGCATTTGGCCACATGTTATTAAGATTGTCTTTCTAATTTATTTTGCTGCGTTTTTATGCGTGCGGCCCTGCTAGTACTTTCAAAAAAACATTTACGTGAGGAGGTACACCCTCATGGTCTCAAATTTATCTTCACTGACAGTACAGCGCATTGAACGTTTCTTCATCTCCCAAAGAGTAGCTTCTATTTCGCCGTTTTTTTCTTGTGGACAACTACTCGTTAAAATATTGTAATTTCTTCATCCATTCAAAAGTACAGAGAAGACTAAGTGAACGCATCGTAGGTTTAAATGCCTACAATTTGGTAACTTAATTAAAACTTATGACTTTCTAAATACTGAATTTTTTGTACTTGTGCTCACCTTATCGCTGTGGAAAAGTAAGAACCCATTTCGCTATCTATGTAAGCTGTATTTCTGCAAAACTGACCCTAATTCATTCTTTGCAAAGTTATTATTCTTCTAGTTTGCTCTGAATCCTTAAAGCATGGGTGATAAGGGCGATAAAATTCGCCTCTCTACTTCTCAAACGAAGGAAAACTATAGCGGTGGTTATTGCAAAGGTGATGTACAACGCCTGCTTAGTCATCTCAGCACAGATAAATCAAAAAATATATCGCAGGACTGTCTCTCTAAGACTAATGCAATACCCGAAAGTGTCTTTAACTTTGATCTTGGCATAATTTCTTCATCTCGCGCTTGTCCTTCCCATGCGAAGGATGCCCCGAATAGGACAAGCGGTAAGCATCTTTCTTCCTTTCCCCTTACTAACTCTAAACGCAACAAACACCTCCACTCCTTTGAGCCACCTGCTGTAGAGGGCTGTAAAAGTGATTGTTCTTCTAGTTCCTTTGGACCAAAAAAAAAGCGAGCAACAGGTAGCACCAGTATTACCAATAAGCTCCTCAATCAGCATCCACAAAGTACGTTTGATTTGAATAAAAATATATCCTAACACCTAGTCATCATATAAACGTTACATCGTACAAATTTTCCTATATACTCGGTTGATTGATTTACATTTTTTTGTTGGGAGAGGAAATTTGCAATTTATATTTGTTGTTTTCAATTTTCACCCTGTTAAGCTACGTGATGATTTTCTACGTATTGCAGTGTTAACAAAATAATCGTATCATGAAATCCTCTTATAGGTAGATTGCCTATCCTTTTGTAATGGAAATATTTTTGTGAGCCATGGGAAATTCTTTTTCATCACTCTAAAAAACGGGAGATCAACAAGTTTTGGTCGCCGTCTGAAATGTGATAAACTGATTTATACTTTGGCATAGCTTGCTCATGTTTTGCTCACCTCATCGTACTTTATTTGTTTTTGATTGTACGTTAAAAATTGTATGATAATGAGCAAAGAAAAATTTTCATGGAACACTCTTTAGTAAAAACATTGCCAGTGGTATCCAAGCCTAAAAATCAGCATGTGAGTGTTTTTAAAAAATTTCTGGAATTTATTGAATATCGGAAGTTTGCAAGCAATACCAGTGCTAAATCGATTTTGCCCTTCTTAAATGGATTTACAAAATTGAATTTTTCCCGTGAAATCGAATAGCTGAAATAGCCTTCTGGTAGGCAAGAAAGTCTGTAATTAACGAGATGCAATGATCCGTGTAGGCATTTTATTTTTTTCATAATAATTTCGTGTTAATAGCTGCATTTACTATTATCCATTCATCTTTCAGAACGAACTAAAAACATCACAACGACAGCATTAAAAGAAATAAAACCCAAAGTTACTATTGAAGCTCCTGTTGGTACTACCCATTGTTTATTTTATGGAGTATTTTTCATTGCTAAACTATTGCAAAAAAATTTTCTTGCTGAGATGTAAAGCAAAAATTCATTGATGCACTTTAGAAAAAATGATTGATCCCCCCTTGGTTAACACTCTGTAATGAAATCTTTATATTGCAAAAAAGAAAAAATGTGTTTTTAAGAAGATCCTGTCTCACCCTCCATTCTTTTAGCTGTAATTTGTTTTCTTTATAAATTGATAGAGTGTGCAAATGTATCATGTAAAACGTGTGAACGACTGAAAGAGTGGCAGTTATGTTCCTAATTTGTTTAGATTTCATGTTTTTTATCAGAGTTAAACGCATTTTTTTTCTCTCTCTCACTGCTCGCTTACAATGATAAGAAAGCATCAAAATGTTACTGTTTCCTGCATTGAATGAACATTTTGTTGTTTATAAAGAGTACATTTCGTTCATCATATCGTTTCATGTGATATATTTGTGGAAATCTATCACAGCCCACACTTTTAATGATGAGGAAGAAAAGATGCGTCTTCAACGGACCATTTTTGTTGGAAATATACCTTTGCAAAAACTTAAAGCCAAAAATCTCCTCAAACTTTTGGGATTATCACAAAATGAAATTGAATCGGTACGCCGTCACTTTGCCATAGAATTTGTTTTTATAGCAAAAAGAAATTATTTGTGTTCTTACATTGTTTTAACTACGGCTGTGTCTATCCTTCCTGCGCATTTCTCAACTTGATGATTTTTTTGTCACTGAAGAGAGATTGAGGCATTTTCTAGTTTTTTTACATTTCTTTTGCATTCGCTTGTCCTTCCAGTAGCTGCGGATCCTTCCTTCTTTTATCATGTTTTTTATCGTTTTTGATGCATTCTTCTATGGAACTCTTAGTTTTCTATGATACTGAGAGAGATCTATCTCTAGGTCAAATGCGTAGACAAACGATCACTCTACTTGCTCGTTTTATACATTCCATCAGCCAGTTGCTGGCTAAGCTTTCATCGACTGTATATACTATTTCCTAGTTTATAGTTGAGTTAGAGAGTTCTCATACACTATTTCATTGCTTACGGAGATGCCTAGCGGATTTTCTTACTACTGCTAGTAGGCTGGCTACATCACACTCTCTGTGGCAGTTTCTATTCATGTATAGGCATTTTTCTTTCTTGCATTCAATCCATTTGTGAGTATAGAATAGAATATTTTTATAGCAGAATTTTAGTCTGATCTGTAGCAGGAATCTTCATTTTCTGTTTTTTAAAGCTTATGCTATTTCCAACCGTTCAAAATATACCTTCAACAAGCATTTTATCTTATTTTTTTAGCTTAATCTGAGTGCATCCTAATCCTTGCGATCTATTCATTTCAAATGTGTGATTATACACTTGTTTCTGGGTAATATTGGTGTATTCTCGTCTCCCTTTCATATTTTTTTTATAGTATTATTACATCTTTATGAATAGGTGCGATTTCGTTCTTTACCAGTCCATCCCAAATTTCAAAAGAATAGAAAAGCGGGTGTTCTTAGTCAGCAGTTTTCGGTTAGTAACGTTTCCATGACTATTAAAATAATTTTTTTACGTCCTGGATGTTGCCTCTTTTCTAATAGTTCAACTCCTGTGATTTTATGAATTTTCTGCTTTTTCTATAGGGGACAAAACAAACGCATAATGCCTACATTGTCTTGACAAATCCATCATCTTTGCCTCGTCTTCTGGAGAAAAATGTAGGTGAAGTAGTACTCTATGCTGGCAATACTTCCATAAGATTGCATAAGCTCTTGTTTGTGTTTCTCTCGTAACATCATGAAGATATTTCTGTTTCTTTATTAACATTTATTAGTGTGATTTGATGATGTATTTTCTGTGGTAGGGATTGCAATACGAAGGCTGTACTCTCCGTGTAGATGTGGCTGATCGAGGAAATACATTTAGTGTAAGTTTGAAACTTGAAGGTTTATCTTGAATGCTTATACTTTTATTTCAAACTCGTGTGTAAGCCTATGGTTTCCTTTAGTGGTTTTAGTCAATCTCATAGTGTCTGGACATCCTCTTTTTTTTTGAGAAGGAAGAGGCTATCTCTCTCTTTTTCTAGTACCTTGTCTAATATACAGCGTTACAGCAAGCTCCGCCTACGCTAAGAATTTTATTTTTTGTGTGATTTTGAAATTGAAGGAGGGGTGTAAAGGGAATCCTCTGAATACTACAGGTGCAATTTTTTTTATTTTGATTCTTTTGGATTGCACTGTTTTGATTCTCGATGGAACTCTTCTACTCTTTTGTGTGTACATATGATGCATTGTTTGATGTAGACCTTTGATATGAAAAGAACCGTTTTTGTTGGAAATTTACCACTCGAGTGTTCTGAGGAGGAATTGCGAGCGGCATTCGATAAAGTTGGCGATATTAAAGGTTGAAATGGAATTATGTACTTACAAAGTAACTTTATTTTCCAATTTTTCTAAATTTCTAATGGCATCGTTGGGATAAGGGTCATGCCTATACTCTATGTGGATAAAGATGAAATTTTTCAGAAATAAGAATGTAGATTTTAGCCTGTCAGGATCTTTATATTCGTGTTCGTACCCCCCTCTCTCATAGTATCCTGAAGCAACAAAACGTTACTTTTTCCATACGTGTGTCTCCGTTACTCGTATCCGATTTCTTTTTTGAGTATTGAATGATTGTGTATACACTCCTGAAATACGTTGATAAAATGTACATATTTTTTCTTCTAAATATTTCTCATCAGGGGTCCGAATTATTCGAGACAAAGCTACGTCTATATCAAAGGTTAGCATATTACTATATTTGTTTGTTTCTTTCTTTTATGTAGAACAGGCATTCATTCTTTCAGTTTTTTGACTATTTTTGCGGTATTTTCGGGCCAATCATTCTTACAAAAAGTTTCCTCTTAACTTTTAGAAAAAGTGGATGCTTCATTCCTTTCTAACTCATCTTCGTAGGATTTACAGCCTGTATTCCCCTTCTTCATATTTTCAAGTGCATCCAACACATGTGTGCACATTTTTTCTATAACTTCGACTACAGTCCTCTGCGCCACTTTGATTGCTTGTCATGTGTGGCTTTTACTTCCTTGTATTTTATTTTTGGCTTAGGGTTTTGGTTTCCTCCTATTTGCGGATTGCTCGGATGTGCTGAAAACGTTGCAGCTGAGTGAAAAGATTGAAATACAGGTTTGTATCCTGAATGCTACTTTTGTCGTTTACATATTATTTTGGTTCTTGGGAGTTGAGAAACAGAAACTTTATACAATTTTTACTATACGCCACTTGCTGCTTAATACATTTGACAGCATTAGCAATAGTAAGGTTAGATTATCCTTCTTGAGAAATTTCCTCTTACAACTCTGTTATATTATGGTGTTTCTCTTTCTTCGTATTGCCATAATGTACGTTCAACTGTGTGCTTATTACGCACTTAATGCAAATTGGTTTTTGCAAGTCTATAGAAAATTGCATCGATCATTTTCCTACATTTGTCAAACTTAATTTTTCTTTTAAAGTTACACGAAAATGCTTCTAGTTGCTGCGAATTCTGAATTATAGGGACGCGTTATTCGGACTACCAAGGCATTACCTGAAAAAAAAGCGAAAAAAGCTGATGAAAAGCGTAGGAAAGGATTTAGTGAGTAGATTTATCTACAAGCACTTCGTGTATAAATTTAGCAGAATATGAATATGTCAAGTTCTATGCTAAAATCGTGATGAATCAAAAAATTCTGGTTTTACGCATGTTATTTCTTTTATTGGAAACTGAATCCTTGTTCATGGTCGACTTATATGGAATAGTATGAGATGATTGTATGCTCAATTCTGTTGTTTTTATTGTTGTGGATTCATTAATGCCTCTAATCCATGTATTCTTTCAGCAATACCGAAGAAAATTTCAAAGAAATCGCAGCAAAGTAGCAAAAGAAATAAAATTTCAAAGAAATCGCAGCAAAGTAGCAAAAGAAATAAAATGAAAACAAAGAAGCCCTATGCGAAGTAATTGTAGTGTGGAATGAAGAAATTTCAATTGTTTGGCATATCTTATAATTGGTTAACGAAATAAGCTTTTTTTAATTGTGCAAACTTCTTTTCATCCAAGATCGCATGAGTTGTTGTCCTTTCTATGGGATAATTTTCTGCATCTAATAGTGTAAACGATTCTATTGGGTTGAATGCATTCTGGATTATATTTGGCAATAGTCTTTAAAATGTAGACAACCTAGAAGTATATGGCACAAATGTCGCGCTTTGCATATATTTTTGACACGCATTTTTCGAGGTTGCTCCTTTATTCCAAAATTTGGGAATTAACGAAATTGCCAAATTTTTGAAATTTGGCAATCATTTTATCTTATCACTGTTAACTTAGCTCAATATTCTACACTTTCCAAACTTTAACAATAAGGATGAGTACCTTAGTAGCACTTAGCCACTACTCATTGCCCAATTTGCAGTTCCAGCAGGAAATTCTGCAAGGAATAATTTACATAGTTTCGCGAGGTATTTCCAACGCCGTTTAAATCTCAAATAGATACTTTAATAGACTTCTTTCCAATTTATGAAATTGCAATTGCTTGGAAAGTTGGCTCTTAATTTGTCGAAAGTTTTTAATGCTACTGCTTCTTATTGTCAATGACACATAAATATGTTCGCCGTAAACAGATGATCATTTCGCAACGAAAGAATCATCAGACTCGTAGCAAACACCTCATTTATGCTGCATTAAATTTGAATCCACCTACGCTATTACTTTCATGTGTAGTTGAGTATCTCCAATAGTTGTAATTAGTTAAAAGCAGAAATACAGGAACAATCGAATATCCAATGGGCACAACTAGTATTCTCTCACTCCACTTGCTGGTGTGGCATTGATTGGTTCTTGCACTTTAAAGACAGGCGAAAAAACTTGCTATAAATAAAGTAGTAACGAACTGCAACAAAATCATATCGTTATTTTGATTTAGCTGCAAGCAACTTGTTACGAAAAGTAGAAAGTTCGACTACTATATGGTGAACTAAGTATTAACTGATAGCCAGCCATTGTCGTAAGTACATCAAACAAAATACATGTCTAGTGTGCGGATGAGCTGACTATATGCCCTCCTCCAACATCGAAGAAGCCGTGGAAAAAATGGCAGTTTAAAGTAGGTACATCATAGAGATTTAATGAGAAGTAAAAATTTACTTCTAAAATAATCAATTTGTCTTCCTATTGGCATAGTCGAAATCCTCTCTTGCCAGAGGCATGTCCTTTTTGTAGAGGTCCTTTTCTGTATTGCAAAAGCATTTCGTTTGAATAAACTAACTTCCGAAAACCAGCAACAGGAAGTATTTTTTCTTTGCAGTACAAGATTCTACTCTATCTCGGCACATTGCATTCTGAAGAAACGGAGAAAATGTCATCTTGCAGAGAAATCTCTGGCTGTGACTTTTTTCGACTTTACGGTGCAACTGTTGCCCCTGTAGTCTAGTTGTATTTTTCTCTGAGAAGACATTTTTATAAATTGCATGCATGAATGGGTACTATTTCAATTTGTTTTTATTTGATATATGAGATACCTTTCCAGTAGCTCGTAACTATTGTTGGCTTGTATAGCAATGTTTCTTTTGCTCGCGGGACTTATTCCTCCTCAACGTTAGTCTATGTTAAGAAGTAGGTAATGAAGAGGAATTCGTTGTTTTTTACAAAGTTTAACCTTTCAATTACTTAGAATACTATGTATTCTCTTTCTCAATTGAAAGTCTATGTGCCGAAACTGTTTGAGGCGTAATCGAGATGTTTTCTGCTTCATCGTGCCCCGTTAATTGAAATGGCTTTCCCGTCAGTTTTTCCTATTTTGTTGATGAATACAATTTTGCCGAAGCTGTTCTTTTGTTATTAATTTTGATTGTACCGCATTAGTGAATTTCTCACCCTAATTACTTTTTAATAACACTTTATTTTAGTGTCTCCAGAACTGCTTTAAACTTCTTTCTAATTGGCGTTTATCATCAAAATGTTTACTCGAGTTGATTCAGATGTTTTTTCCTGGATTTTCATTGGAGATCGCGAGGATGCAAAAAATTTAAGCATGATTCGCGCTTACAACATTAAATATGTATTAAACCTAACTCCCAAGACAGGTGATGGAGGTGTGCCAAACTTTCACCATCGTGACCCTAACATAACGTACTGCAGAATTCCTTTACAAGATAATGCATCTGAGAAGCTTTCTTCTCATTTTGAGGACTCATGGCAATTTTGTGAGAAGAGTAGAGTACGTGAAGATGGGAATTTACTTGTTCATTGCAACCGAGGAATCTCACGCTCAGTTGCAATGGTTTGTGCTTATTTGATGAAGTATTTTGGAGTAGAATTCAATACTATTCTACAAAGAATCCAGCTCTCTCGTCCTATTGCTCGCCCAAATGATAGTTTTATGCAACAGTTACAGACATTCGATAAAGAATTGGAAGAGTGCGGACGGATGACACTTTCTCCTGCGCCGAATGAGAGCAAATCTTCGTATTTGCGAATCCATAGTCAAAGTACTAGAAAATCCGCGTTTAATCGTACAGAACTTGCATCTCTCTCACCATCTTCACGGACATATGACGAGACTAATATATCAGCGGATAAAAAGCAGTCTGTTCAAGTTTCAGATAGTAGTTTGAAGCGAAACCGCCCTATGGTTGGACCCACTTTGCCTCCATGGCTTTCCCAAAAGAAAAAGAGCCGGACAGATACCTTAAATTCACCTCAAGAACGTAGCTCTCTTTATAATATGGATACATCATATTTACAGCCGGGTAGCTTGAATGAGAAAAATGATCATCACATCGTGCCAAGTCCTCCGCATAAACCAATTGGACCTCAATTGCCATCATAATTGTTGGCTTAATACACGAAATACCTGATCATTTATATAAACAAAAACACACTAGCGGCTGGAATAGGAAAGAAGTTTACCTATGCACTAATAGGTCACGCCATCTACTTATGAAGAAGAATTGCTTTTTCAGCCATTTGAAGCCTTATTTTGAGATATTGTTGCTTATCGGCATTCTTAAATGTCTTTACTTTAGCACTATACCAATATTTTGAGAAGCTTGTTGTCTTCCTCTCTTTAAGCTATTTTATTATGGAAAAATCGCATTTTTTGCAACAAAGAGGTTGAAATTTTCTAACTAGTCAACACAAGATGAATTCAATCGTTTTGAATAGTTTTTTTTTTACCATGGTTTCACCGAAAAATGTCGTGTCTTCTTGCTTTGTTGGACTGGAATGATAACACGCGATTTCCCAATTTTTATAATTGGCAGAGATTGCGTAATATTTGCAAAAAGCAAATACCAGTCTGGAGCTGCCAGCAAGCTGGTTTCCTCAATACTCAGTGGAGTGCGCATACACCGAGTGAACGAATGGTCTGCATTTGATTTTTGATCACATTTTAAATTAATTTCCTTGGAGTTACTATTTACTTCCACGAAGCTTGATGTCCATGGTTTCTTATTAATCTGTGATTCTTACCAGAAATAAAATGTACAAGTAATTTCGCTAAATTAGTACATTTGTTGTTTTGCTTTTTTGCGAAATCTTAATTGACTTTTTTTGCAAGAAATTCTAGATATTACAATGTTACAATTTTGTTCGTGGAGTTTAGCATGAGCGAATGACCTTATTTCTATGTTTGTGATGCACATACGCTTAAAGCCAATGCAATTTTTCTTGACATAATTTTTCACAAAATCGTATGTGCATTTTTTCGATACAATGTTATGACAGTGATGGCTTTGTACGCAGACTTGGATTGTTAAAATATTACTATTCGATATATTACTACTACATCTATTTTGAACTAGAAAGCCGAATTTCAGCTTTTTATTTTCTATGGGTTAGGAAAAAAATCCATTATGATGGGCATCAAATATATAGCTCACACCTAGGTTCTTTGAAACCGGATTTCATTCATAAAATAACTCTCGGCTATTGGAAGGACATTTTTAAATGAGTCTATTTTTGAAAGTAATGTGTTATGCAAACTTTCGAACTACCTTCTTCAAGATGATTATTAAAAATATTCCCTTCTTGAATCATTCCCAGTATTTTATTGCAATATGGGTTGTTTCTCCCTTCCATACAGTATATTGCTTTTGCAATTATTTTCCAGCTATTTTTACTTCTTGCTGTAAGTGATATTTATTGAGTATCAGCCCAAAATTTTGTCTGTCGTTCGAAAAATTGAAATTCCTGTTTTGGAGACGTAGTTCAAGGCAGTAGCATGGAAAAAACCCCTAATTTTTTTATATATGTCGTCCATAAGTATGTCATGCTTATGAATAGACGAGCCTTTCAAGTGATACTTGAGAAGGCTACGCGAGTAATAATCTCATAGTATCTGAGCAAACCAAATTTGACAGCTTTACATAGATGTTACTTTTGAGGAGCCTCTGTTTTAATTTTTGATTTTCTGCAGCAGCAACTCGTTTTTCTATTTCGGTAATTTATCTTTGTAGCTGATATTTAATTTGTATACGCACTGAACAAATGTTAATGAATGCTTAATGAAAGTTTCCTTCTCATGCTTGCTCGTATCGATACTATGCACGTAACAGTGGTATCACGACGGAGTGAACTACCACCTATTCTTAATATTTTAATTAATGTTTTATATTGCTATAATTATATTATCGTTATCAAAATTATCTTCTTACTACGTAGTTATTTTTCTTAGA
>JADAQX010000807.1:0-23831 GCA_015476325.1 Cardiosporidium cionae
GATGAGAGAGAGATAAGATGATAGAGATAAGATGATAGAGATAAGGATGATAGAGATAAGATGATAGAGATAAGGATGAAAGAGATAAGATGAAAGAGATAAGATGATAGAGATAAGGATGATAGAGATAAGGATGATAGAGATAAGGATGATAGAGATAAGGATGATAGAGATAAGATGAAAGAGATAAGATGAAAGAGATAAGATGATAGAGATAAGGATGATAGAGATAAGGATGATAGAGATAAGATGAAAGAGATAAGATGATAGAGATAAGGATGATAGAGATAAGGATGATAGAGATAAGATGATAGAGATAAGGATGATAGAGATAAGGATGATAGAGATAAGATGAAAGAGATAAGATGATAGAGATAAGGATGATAGAGATAAGGATGATAGAGATAAGGATGATAGAGATAAGATGAAAGAGATAAGATGATAGAGATAAGAGAATTGAGAGAACGTGAATGGAAGAGGAAGTAAGAGAAAATGCATAGAAATAAAAAATGTAAAGACTGTTTAAAAAGACAGGATATCTCCACAAAAACAGAAAACTTCTCTACTATAGAATAATTCTCAATTATAAACTCTACCATGATCCGTTTTCAGTTTGACTAATTCAGAAAAATCAGCACGATTACGAGGTAAAGGTAAACTGAGTACAACTTGAATCTGTAAAATAATAATTATCAAAAAAAAATAATAATGGCCATGCATGGAGAAGAGAGAGAAGAAAAAAAAATCACACGTAGACAAAATTCACAGAGAAACTTTCAATGTTTATATATATTCTGTTTAACAGATTTTGCGCTTTTTATACTTTAAAAGATATTTTTTTGTTTAATAAAATACAAATTCCAAGCAATATTTAAGAAATAAAATGTTTCTGTACGTACATCAGAGGTAGAAACGGTAGATTTCTTCTTTAAAGATTCCAAAGAAATAACACTAAATGAAGATTTTGCAACTTCTCCATCAATACTCGCTCCATATACACGAGATAATAAAGCCTTGAAAGAGAAAGAAAAAGAGAGAGTGAGAGTGAGAAAGAGAGATGTAGATACAACACACACAGCATGTTTAAAAATATAAAAATAAAATTCAAAACAAAGCTCTTTACAGAGAAATCCATGTTTTGAAAAATTATGAAAACGAAGGATCCACAAAGAAACGTTTAAAACAATAAAATCTTTTCCTCCCTCATCTTCTTCTTCATTTTATTATACAAATATCTCTCTCTTTCATCTCTACTTCATTCTATTATACAAATATCTCTCTCTTTTATCTCCATCTCTCTTTCATCTTCCATCTATCTCTCTTCCATCCCATCTCTCCCATCTCTCTCCCATCTCCCTTCCATCTCTCTCCCATCCCTTCCATCTCTCTCCCATCCCTTCCATCTCTCCCATCTCTCTCCCACCCCCTATCTCTCTCTCCCACCCCCTATCTCTCTCTCCCACCCCCCATCTCCCCCCATCCATCGCTTCTTCACCTGAGCACGAGAATTAAATATTTCTGCATCTTTAACTTTGGCTTGTAAAATGGTCATCCAAGAAGAAATATCTAAAACATCATTCAAACTGGCAGCTTCTTGTAAAACAACTAAACATTCTGCTAAACCAGGAGAACCATCCATTGCTCTTTTGAAACGTTTCTGCCATTTTTTCCATCGCATATTTAAATTCTGAAAAAATAATAAAATAAAAAAACATATTTGAAATATAAATATATACTTAAAAATCCAAAAGAGAGAAAACATACAAAACTGTATACATCTCTTCTTACCTCAAAATGTTTAACATAAGGAATTTGTAAACGAAATATTTGATAAGTACTACAAAGTTCATCTACTTCTGCAGGGGATGGCCGCTGAGTGGCCTCCATCGTCATCTCTTCTTCTATACTCCGTCCACTCTCCACATCCAAATTCGAAGAATCTTTCGTTATTACACCTCCCTGCATAAAAATTTCTTTTGAAGTCATTTTAATAGTTCCATTGCCACGTCGACGCCTTGATATGGAAGCTGTGGGAAGAGAAAATCTAAATTAGAAAAAAAATATATATAAAAATTATTCTAGAGGAGGAGAATCTTTGAAAAGATAAATTGTAGCGTAAGATATAAATATATAGACAGAGAACCCTCCATATAGTAGATAGTAGACTCTATCTTTCCAATATAGAGAAATCGTCTATAAAAAGAGGATACAAGGTTAAGGAATTCTATTTTTTTTCTTTTTTAAATTTTGAAATACTTCTTCTTAGTCATCTTTACTGTAGGATCTCTTTTCTCTCTTTTTATAAAACCTCTTGTTTCTCTCTTTTTGTTTTTCTACTTCTTTTTTCCTTTCTTTTTTTTCTCTCATCTTATCTCATTTCTCTTTCTCATCTCTCTCATTTCATTTCTCTCTCATTTCATTTCATTTCTCTCTCTCTCATCTCATCTCATTTCTCTCTCTCTCATCTCATTTCATTTCTCTCTCTCTCATCTCATCTCATCTCATCTCTCTCATCTCATCTCATTTCTCATCTCATTTCTCTCTCTCATCTCATTTCTCTCTCTCATTTCATTTCTCTCTCTCTCATCTCATTTCATTTCATCTCTCTCATCTCATCTCTCCATCATAACTTCTCTGCATGTATATACACACCGATTGGTATCAGAGGCTATTTTCTTTTCTTGTGGAGATGTTGTAGAAATTTTTCCTTCCTCATTACACCCATCTTCATCACTCATGGCTATACGAGAAGTTTCATCTGTATATAAAGAAGTTGGACCCAAAGATTCTTCTGTAGAAGGAGAAACGAGTGAAGAGAGAGTGGCATTCTTGGAAACGTTTAATTTTTCTGAATTTAAAAGTAAAGTTTGCATCAAACGAAGAGATTCTGTAAATGTAGATTCATCCAAACAAAGGCGAAGATATTGAAGAAAAGGAGGGCGCTGATAAAAAAAAAGAAAAAAAAAAGAAAGGGGTGTACATACAGAGAAATCTCTTCATTTCTTCGCCTTATAATTAATTTTCAACGTATAAAGTCATTTATTTTATGAACTTTTTGACTCTTTTCTTTTCTTTTTTTTTCAAAATAAACTCTGAAAAGTATTATAAACAAAAATAGGAATTTACATGTGATTTAATAATCCATCGATGAGCTTTCAATAAACGTTCTTGAAGATCACGTTTACAAGGTGTTGTCTCTCCTTCAATCCAATCAACAATTTCTTCATTCAAAAGTTGTTCAGCCACACCCAATTTGATTGGCCGCTGTAACATTCGTTCCACCCTAAAAAAAAAAATAAAGATGAACTACTGAAGCACTAGAAAGAGAGATAGAGAAATATTTAACATCCTTTGACCCTCTCTCTTCTTTCTCCTCATGCCTTCCTCCTTCTTCTTTTTGGATATAAATTTTCTATATCCACTCTTTTCTTATTTAAAAATGACTAACTTTTCAATCCAAGCAGAGGCTGTTACTTCTTTAGAGAGATCTTTAATTCCTGGTAATTCAATATACAAGAGTTGACCTACATCTATGATTTCTTCCCATTTACTTAAATTGCCTTCATCCACAGCATTCAAAACAATACCATGCCATGTTCCAACTTCAAGAAGTTGATGTTGTAAGAAATGGAATTCTTCTACATAAAAAGGAACATCATTTATACCTTCCTTTAAAAGAGAACTTAGCTGAGGAAAAAAAAATAAATTTTTAAGGCATACTTTGGTTCAAAGGATATTATAAAAAATATTCAAAAATGGGAGAGAGAGAGAGAGATGACGGAGAGAGAGATGAGGGAGAGAGAGAGAGATGAGGGAGAGAGAGAGATGAGAGAGAGAGAGAGATGAGGGAGAGAGAGAGAGATGAGGGAGAGAGAGAGATGAGGGAGAGAGAGAGAGAGATGAGGGAGAGAGAGTTTTTCTGTGATATCTTTGAAAACTATAAAACACTTTTACCTCTCCATTGGCTGTAAGTAAACGAATGCAAACCGTCTTAAGAGATTCAGATTCTAACGGTAATTGTAGAGATTTTATACGAGGAAGTTCCTCCGTATGCTTGAGATACGCAGCAAACTCCTTCAAATGCTTGAAGGCATCAAAATCTCGCTGCAAATGCATTCAAAATACAAATTAAACTCAAGGAATTGCATGAGAAAATTTTTTTTAAAAAAGAATCTGCTTTAAAAAAAAAAGAAGAGAATTCCAGCAAAAGCAGCATTCAACATTTCATAATCAAACACAGCAAAAAAATGAAATATACAAAATACAATTAAGAAGGAGTAATGAAGCAATATTTTTGATTGTGAAAAAATGACAATTCTACACCAAAATTGGAATTTAGAAAAGGGGAAGTTTACATGCGTGTTTCTTGCTAAGAAGAGGATGAAGAAAAGAGGGTAATTCGACTTTTTAAACGCAACTATAGATTCATGTTTTCTTCTTATGAAAAAGTTACCAAAAAACTGGAATCATCTTTCACTGGCTTGCTATCGGAGGAGGTAGAGGGAGGTATTTCCATTTTAGTTTCTGGAATTTCAGAGTAAAAAAGAGTGGTATCCGATGCAAAGCTATTACTCTTTTCCTCATTCTTAGTCTCAAACGCAAAAATATTGCAAACATCAGCGCTTTTGGCATCACTACATACATGGGAATTGCTATCACTAATTGAGTGCTCCACCACAGTCTCTTCCGTAAAAAAAGTCGTAGAAACATGTTGTGTATCTTCTTGAAGAGAATCAGATGCAAAATGATGGAAATCTGGGCCAGTAAGAAGAGGTATCTCGTCAGTGATACACTCAGGTTCCATTAACTCGCAATTATCCATTTTCTAAAACCGCAATGTGTGCAAAAAAATTTCATGGTCAAAACAAAGAATTTCTGCAGAAGAGGATTTGTGGAAGTTTTCAGTTCAAAAGAATTCCAAATCCCATTGAACATATGATTCAAAATATCCAAACAACACTATGCAGTAGCTACTAAAAAAATATGTCAGAGAAAAAACCTATCGAGTGTACGTACACACCCTCCACAAAAAATCCTTTTTTTTCTTTACCAAGCAATTACAGTGCTGCATTATAAGTTAAGAAAATGCTGAATGCATGTACTTCACTTTTCTTGATGCGTGGTGAAACTACTTATTTCAGAAAAGGAAATACGAAATAAAAGCAAAGTGCAGAGTAAATCATATAATTTTGAAACACGCTCTCCAAAACGATTAGTACTTGTTAAAAGTTGTGAAAGCAGAAACAACAGAAAAAGCATAATTTCAGCTTATTGCAAACGTAGAAGCAGTAAGCAGGATGTCTCCTCTAATTTACTCAGCATTCTTTTGCATTAACATTTTCCTTTTGTCTCACCGCTTGATACAGTGTTGGATATTTTTCAAAATTGCTCTATAGTAGAATGGTGCATGCACAACAGAGAAGAGTCTTCATTCGGTTCATTGACAAAAACTTGCGATACCTTTCCATGGAACCACGTATACTTTGGGATCATCAGCAGACAAAACTGAAAATAGAACCTAGAGATACTTGAAATATTTTCTCCCCTAAAACAATCACGAGAAATGCTGTAGACAAAATTGAATATGTAAGAGATACTCTCCTTTCCATTCTCTTTAATAAATGTTGTTGGCACCTCGTTCAAATAAACTCAGAAAAGCTGCAGCATTGGAGCTGAAGCTTGGATTACTTGTGCAGATATTCACCTACCCGTGTAAATGTGGTCCTATGCGGCAACGAAACCAGAGACAGTTGGATTTTGGTAGTCGAAAGAGAAAAGAATTCAACCAACACGGAGAATTATTCTACCCCAGAAAAAAGCTGTGAGCTTTCATCGGATTGAATGTAAGTGATTTCGTAAGGTTTTGCAGTTTCTCTTGTTTAAATAAAGCTTCCTTGCATAAGTCGACAGCGGTGTCTTGGTACTACGCTATGAAAATTGCACGTGCGTGCCCAACTACAAAGCTTATTACAATCTTAAGGCAGTGTGTTTGATTCTTCACAGGGAATTAGAACGAACGCAAATCATGGCATCAACTTTAAAGCTACAATCTCGACAATGAAACCTTTCATAAACTCTATTTCACTATATAGAATTGATCCAGATACAAATATCAATCGAGTTTCTTTGGAATTTATAGCCAAGACAGTCCCTAATTGATTGGGAAAAATGGATTCATTTTGACAACTATATGCTTGAGGTGTGATGTTTGTATGCTGTGTTGAAAAAACTTTTGAGAAACTTAGCCTCGAGCGTATATTAAGGTTACTCTATCCTAGTACTGTGCAACTTGTATTTTCCAAACTGACCCTTGTGTTCCAAAATATTATAACCTTAAGAAAACAAAACGCTTGTGCATTAGCATTTTAGACTATATAACAGACACATGACTCTTTCTGTCATGCATTAATTCTCAACGTTATCGTGCATTGCCCAATCGCCTTATTCCAAAAAAAAGTCGGTAAACCACGATTATTAACATTACGTTAAAATTTTTCTGCCTCACCTACTAATTATTTCATTTCTCTGTAATACTTAGCATGAAATAATGTCAACCTACTGAACTCAACTTTAACAAGTGAAAAACTTTATTGCGTATTAGTGCCCCAGCAGAAAATGAGTGTTGTGGCATGAATATGGAACACACTACATTCTGTTGTAACGGTCATAGCAACCAGCGTTAGAATATCACCCCCACTCTGTTTTCAACTTTTCCAATACAATGTTACAAAAGGATTGAAATAGTGTGTGCAGCCTAACCAGAATACTATAAAAATAGTTTTCAAAACGAATTTCTACGGGCATCCATGATTTCCTTTTTAATACCTTACAGCTTCATTGTAATCAGAATTAGCATAATATGAATTCCAGCAATATATTACAGAAAAATCAAGAGAAGAGACATTGACGCAAATGATTGCAGCAGCGCCAGTCGCATATAGCTCAAAGATACATAACTTTGGACAAAGCCCCTTAAAAGGGTGATATTCATAAAAATTACAAAAGGAAAATACGAGTAGATGATGTATATTTTAACAAAATAGTTTTTCACAACAAAAAGTTTTCATACACCCTTAAATAAACCTATTTTTTGAATTGAAAACAAGAGATTGACAATTTTTTAAATACGTGATTGACCGTAGAAATTCCAGAAAACGAAATAAAAAATAATACACTTTGAAAAATACAAAAATGAGTTCACACTGGGCAACGATGAGTAGCCTACAACGTAGAAATGTTTTTCATTCTGTAGTATTAAACAGACGTTGCATCTGTCAAAACTTCAGCAGACTGCGAATATTTTAAGGATTCTTCTGCATTTTTACGCATCAATTCTATCACACGTTTGGAGAAATCAGGAATATCTTCAATAGTGTATCCTCCTTGTAGCGCGGCAACATCATATAATTGCCGGATTAAATCCTTGGCTTCTTTCGATTGCTTATCTATTTTCACCTGAATAGAAAAAAGAAGAAAAAAAAACCTATATATATATATTTATGCATGAAAAAACCAAAATTTATACCAATTTTAGAATGCAAAAAAAAAAAAGAGTAAAAAAGCTACCAAAAACTAATCTACTTTATGTCCCATTTTCTTCTCTACATTGTAGCAAAACCTACCAAATGATTCAGCTGTTGAATAATAGAACTATCCGGATTTATTTCTAGAATATATTGATTAGAAGCGAGTCCATAGATATCGCGTTCAGAAATGCCTTGAGAAGCAGCTTGCTGTTTCATATAACGTTGCATAGTAGGAGACAATCCAAAATCACCTTGAACTAAAATTGCAGGAGATTCCACTAAGCGTTGGGATACAACCACACGTTGCAATTTTTTACCAAATTCATTTTGAATCCATTCGCATAAGCTTTTTATAAAATAAAAAAGAAAAAAAAAGTTAATACATTGATAAGCTAAATTTTCTCATATAAAAACAAAAGTAAACTGCATTGATAAAGCTAAATTTTCTCTCTCAAAAAAATAAACTAAACTGCATTGATAAAGCTAAATTCTCTCTCTCAAAAAACAAAACAAAACCATAAACTAAAAAAAGATAGATACCCCTCCCTCCCTCCCCCTTTCTATACCTGCTAAGATCCATATATTTCTTCTCTTCAGTAGTCTTCTTAGAGTCTGCATCTTCTGGCAATTTTAAATCCGCTTTATTGACATCCATTACCTCAAAATCTCGATATTTATTAATTCCTAAGGTTGATAAACAAAATTCATCGATAGGTTCTGTTGAATAAAGTACTTCATATCCATATTTTCGAAGTTTCTCCAAAGCTGGAGATTCAAATGCAGCCTTTCGTGATTCACTGGTTACATAAAATATAGATGTTTGATTGGGCTTCATTCGATCAATATAAGCATCCAAAGTTGTACGATTTGCACCCGATGTGGTTGACCAAAATTCGATTAATGCAGCAATTTGAGCTTGATGATCTCTATCTTCAACAACACCCACCTGAAAAGAGTGAAGAAGAAAAAAAAAATAGGATATGAAGAAGGGGAGGGAGGTGGAAGGAGAAGAAGTAGAGAAAGTGGAAGAAAGAAGAAAAAGAAGGAGAAGAGAGAGATGAAAGGGGAAATAATTTTTTTTTAATAAACGTGAATGAAATACATGAGAAAATGAATACAATCAAAAAATAAACCATAGATAAGAATGAAATGAAAAAGAAGAGGATATACTATGGAATCTCTATCGTAATTGTTCATAAAAATAGGAATCCAAACAACAATAAAAAAAAGAGAGCTAAAAGTAACTTGGCTCTATATATATATATATATAAATTTTTTTTTAACCTTTAAATATTTGCCAAAATTATCCCAAAATTTATCCCATTTTGCACCACCTGCTTGTCTGTAAAATAACATTTTAAAAAAATATTTTTTTAAAAACTAAAAACCAAAAAAAAAGGATAACACAGACCTATTCTTCTCTTTTTATAAATAACTAAAAAATAACTAAAAATGTACTACACATTACTTTTCACTATATATATATATATACTTGATAAAATATAGAAAAAGCTATTATTAACTTACTGAAGTAAACGAATCATTTCAATAGCTTTAAGAGTAATTCTCTTATTAATAATAGAAAGCATTCGAGATTTTTGCAAAATTTCACGTCCAACATTAAGAGGTAAATCATCGGAATCGATGACTCCTCGAAGAAAGGTTAACCATCTATAAATAATAAAAAGAAGAGAAATTCAGACTACTACTAAACATAAACTGTATATACAATTTGAAAAAGCATTATATAAAAAAGGATTAAAACTAAATTAGTAACAGAGAAAATAGCAAATTTTTTTATTTTTTAGTCAGAAAATAGGGGTTGTAATCTCAATAGATTGTAAGGCTCCAAAATGGGTTCGAAAATATTTTGGACAACAAACAAATCCATTCGAAATCTACTATATAAATCATCCTTCTTAAATATAAACTTTCTATTTTATAGATTGTAAATTCAAGTCAAAAAAATAAATACAAGTGCATTCTTTTCATATATCTATAAATATATTTATATATGAAATTTTTTATACTAGGAATCCAAAGAATGAAATAAAAATAACTAAAATTGCATTCGTTTCATATATATATATAGTCTATTTTATTTACCGTGGTGTGGCATCCGTAAATTTATCATTGATGAAAACACGTCGAACATATAAACGAATTCCACGAGATTCTTCATCAAACATATTTCTGGCTAATTCCCAAGGTAATGCACCAGGAATATAAAGAATAGATTGAAAATCAATTTGACCTTCCACTTTCAAAAAAGCATACGTTAATGGATTATCATAAGCCTTTAAAAAAAAATAGGAAAAGAAAAAAATTTAATTGAATATTATTAAAAAAAAAAATAGAATATACATATACACCTAATTTAATAGATCAAAATATAATTGAATCTTCACAAAAAAAAAATAGAGTATACTAATCAAACTATATACATATACACCTTATTTAATAAAATGTAAAGAAAAGAAAAAAATTTACATTTTAATAAAAACGGAAATTTTTTTCCCTTCTCCATTTATCCTTCTACTTTTTTTCCCCTCCATATTCTTAAAGAATGTGTTAAATTCATCCAAAACAAAACACTAAAACTATCAAACTAAAAAAATATAATTTCCTTTTTCTACACCTTCATTTTTTTTTTAGAAATGTTTCACAAAAAAGTAAAATTTTTTTTTCCTGTACTTCCAGAGTGTTTTATCAACGTTGAATATTTCAACATAATATTATATTGAATCCAAACATTTGATTATAGACACTGACTGGCAATAGCATACAGGTGTGAACACACTAAAGAATTTTTTCAGTTTCATAAAAATGAAAATAAAGAAAATAAAGTGTGAGAAGTATAGCGTATGGACATCCTTTCTATTACCGAGGCAGTTACTTTCTCAATCAATACATTTTATATACTAAAATTATAGCAGAAAAATGCAAAAAACATTGAGTTTCACCACTTCAAAAGAAAGTACAATTTTTGAACACTATACGCATACATTTTCAGTTTATAGAAAAAAATTTTTCATAATACAAAAATAAAGAGAAGGAAGGATTCATAAAGAAGGATTTTCCAATAAATAAATAAACAATTAAGTACCTATCCAACACCCAAAAAAATAAAATAAATAATTCTTTCTTAACTTTTTTTAATAAAGATTTATAATAAATTTCTTCTATGAAAAATAACCTTAAATGTGGTTTTATAAAAATCATGATAATCTTGCTCATTAATTTCTTCTGGATTTCGTCTCCAAATAGGATCTTGTTTATTTATTTGTTCCCATTCATATGTTTTCTTTGTAATTGTTTTCATTTTTCCTTTACTTTCTAACGTTGAACTCTCCGTATCTGGAACACGATCATATTCTACTTTTTCAGACCAAACCTAGTTTTAAAAAAAAAATAAATAAAACTTTAAAAAAGAAGAAACAAAAAGAAGATTTTTTTGTTTTAAATGGTTTAAAAAAAAAAAAAAAATAGACTATTAAAAAAAATTTATAAAAACATAGAGAATGAGAAAGGAAAGCCATGCGATTCATGAAAAAGTAATGCTTTTCTTCTTCGTTTTATCAAAGTATGACTATCATCATGGTTTACCTTGATTGGAAATTGGATAAATTCAGAATACTTTCGTAATAATTCTTTTATTTTGTAATCTTCAAGATATTCATCCGCATCTTCCTTCAGATGAAGAACTAAACGAGTTCCACTTTCCATAAAGTTTTCATCTTCAAAAGAAGAAATAGTGAATGTGCCATCTGAGTTAGAACTCCAATGTGAAATTTCAGAATTTCCTCCAAAGCGACGACTAAATACATCCACTTTATTGGCTACAAGATAAGAAGAATAAAATCCTACTCCAAATTTTCCAATCAAATTTGTATCCATTGAACCATCAGCAATCTGTATAGCCCAAATAAGTGAAGATCAGAAACAGTATACAAGAATTCTATAAAGTTTAAGGATCTCAAAACAAATTCAAAAAACACGTAAAACCAATCATTTTCAAAAAGGCATTTTTAAACGAGAAATTAAGGCTAAGCAATTTGCAAATAAAAAATACAAATAGCAAAATGTCTTTATCTCTATTTACAAACTTAACATTCCCTTCTAAAAATCTACCTATACTAACCTGTTTTAGCCATTTGGCCGTCCCTGATCGAGCTATAGTTCCTAAATTTGTGATTAATTCTGCCTTATCCATCCCAATACCATTATCCTCTACGATTAGACACATCTTGTCTTTATCTGCCTGCAAAAAAATAGTATGCAAACTCGTATATTCTAAAATCGTGATCCTGTTCATGAAATGTCAAAAAGTTTACCTTGATGCGTAACTCCATCTTTTCCACAGGTTTTCCATCTTTAGAAACTAGATGCTTTTTACGATCACAGGCATCAGCAGCATTCGAAATAATTTCTCTTAAAAAAACATCTTTATTAGTATACAGAGAGTTGATTATAATATCCATTACTTTTGAAACTTCCGCTTGAAAGGAATGTACCTCAATACTTTCATTTTTCGTTGGTTCCATCCCCACATCGTTAGGGCTCGAAATAAGAGGTTGCTGTGATACCTGAGGAGATGCTGAGAGTATCACGTTTGACGCAATACTAAGTTCCGGTATTAATTTAGCCTTTGGATGCAAGTTATGAATAGAAGAAACTTTTGGATATGCATGTGATACAAGTAAGAAAGGAGACACAAATACTTCACGCGATGATACAGGTGTCCATGTCTGTGATGTCGCTCGTCCAGTTTCTGGGGCAAACAAACGGATACTCCTTACAGGCAGAAACAGAAGAAAAGAAGTTACTATGCACAAATTTAGCAACATATAGGACCACAACCGTAACGATCGAACGTTCGTCCGCATAGGGGGAAAAGCATCGGATTTCGTCACATAGACTTTCATGATGCACAATCACGGTTACCGCAACATTTGTTTCATGAAACCAAGCAAGAATACATACAATCTTTGCAAAACATGGGCTTCTGTTCGAGAATTGTATTTCATTACACTACTAGTGTCATTTCTTTCGAAAGAAAAAACGATTCAGATAGCCATGCTAAAAATAATAAATCTAAAAATGTTACAATTCAATTTATGAACTGCCCTTCAACATTATAATCACGATGTAGACAGTCATGCAATATAAATTGAAACTTTTCGAAAAGAAGAGTGGTCCGAAAAGACGGAGGCAAACATTTTCAACTTACAAAGTAAACGTAAACAGTTAGCATAAAAAAGGGTTACATTTGCAAGATCTTCTAGTTTGTGAGTATAAAATTCTGACGGAAGAATAGAACAAAAATTTACATACAAAAAACTTAATAGAACAAAATTGGGTTTAAAAATCATTTTCCAAGGATTTTTTCGATGAGAAGAAAAAGGCAGCAGAACATTAAACTGAATAAAATAAAAAGTATGCCAACATAGATGCAGGAGATGTATCTCAGTAACATGAAGTTACGAGTGAAACAGATGTTGACTAATAGAACCAGAGGGGTTACGTTGCATACTTTCTTCATAGGGTTGGCGTAAGTTGGCTAATCCAGATTGCGCATGCATGGTACACCATCTCTTGATCTCTCTCTTTCATCATGTTGTTCACGTTGCTTTTAATGCTTACGGCGATCGAGATCGTCGTGTGGTTACGGGCAGTAGTTATCTAAGAATAGAGAAAAATGAATTGCATCATTGGCATTCTACCAAACGATGTTCTACAAGTTCATCAATATTAACAGAGTATCAAAAGTTTGAAATGCTCAGATTCATGCAAAGCTTTCCTGTTTGGGTTAGCTTCAATACTGTCGAGTTCTTTAATCAGGGATGTAGCTAGAGTGATAAAATTTATCAATGAAGCTATACATTTGCTTTGTATCAACCTGAGTGGATTTACATAAGTTATAAAAGAAGGAGAAATAAAATGAAACATTGATAAATCTTCGAAATACCTAATTTAGAAAATCACTGAGTTTAAAAGTATTTTCTTTCCATATGATTACCGTATTAAACAATATTGCTAAACCAGAATTTACAACTAATAAGAAGCTTAATGCTCATGCGATGAGACAGTATTAACAAGGCTGCATTGAAAATTTTTTTTGTTGAAAACAAACATTTCATTATTTCATGCAATTTCTGCAAATTGATGCCGAGTAGCAAATACATTGTAAGTGCATGTCTTAGTCCCACAAAAATTTTTAAGAAAGATAAAGAAATGAATAAGATTTATTCCGCTAAACGAAATATACATATCATTCCATATGGAATGCCATGAATGTTTAGAGCGTAACAAAATATGCTTACTTGCTAAAAATTTGAGATGACCTTTTTCGATTTTGTTTTTTTCACGTGTTTTTCTTTCCATCAGTGTCTATTAAATGCTATCGTGTAATTTCTTTGAAGCACATTTCTTTTTTGGGAATCACTATCGATTATTCTTTTGTTGAGCACTAATTCGAGCAACTCTTTGCTTTTTATGAAAAGAAAAAAAATTTTAGAGAGAAAATAAGTGCAATCGAGTTTTGAACGTCTAAAATTTAACAAACGAAATTTGAGGCAACAAAAAAGTTAGTAACTTTCCAAACAGGATAAAAAGGTAATTAGCACTCTCAATTAAGTCATCAAATGATACACAGAGCGCATAACGAAAGTAGAATTGCCTGCACTTGTAATCACAGGCAAAGAAATATGTCTTATAAAATATAACTTTTTTGATGTTTTTCCTTTTCTGGTTCATTGTGAGGATACTGAAAGAATTATAGTAAAATGGAATGCTAAAGGAATATAGTTAGTAATAAGAAAAAATTTTTTTATATGTACTTCAAGAAAAGTAGATTTATATAGTTTGAAGTAGAGCTAACAATCTGATCTTTTAATAGAGAAAAAAATTCATATTAGCCATACACCGAGATATCTAGTTTAAAAGTATGTGTTCTCAAGGACGTTTTGTTTGATACAAAGAGGAGTGAGTAACCTGAATGTGGCTACGATGTTTAAAGTTTGTTTTGTTACTGTGAAACGGAGTTATTTAATTCGAATAAAATAAGAAGTGTTTGTTCTTCTTTCCTCATTGGCTTGTTAATCATGTACTAATTTTGAATTACTGCCAAAGTTCCAATACCGTTCAAACAAATGGCATACCGAGTAGCATAAAATACACTCAATGCATTGAGCATATGCAAAAACAAGCAAAAGTCATACCGGAGAGAAAAATGGGAGCGACTATGTTGAGATCAAAAATTTCTTTGGATTCAATTGAAATAAATTACGGAATAGCTATTAAAACGTCATTTTACTTGTGATTAAAGTGGTAACTACTCTATTTTATTGACACCAGTTTGGTCTGTAGTCAGTTTGAACAATGACTGCAAGTCCAATACGGAAAGTGTGTTACAAAAGGAATGTGGGCTATCATCCCATAGTTTTTTTAAGATGAAAACATTTTCATATAAAACACATTTTTGGGATGCTGGAGACATCCAATAAGCAACTAGACATCAAGGGAATCGTAAAAAAAAACATATCCAATGATTTTGATAATTGCACAATTCTATCATGGCAGAGAAATTGTAACAGGTGGTTTTTAGAAGATTCAAAAGGAATAATAACACTAGTTAAAATGACATGCCTTCTGCTAAGAACGACATTTAAAACTTTCAATACACCCACTTAAATAGAAAATGTTTGAAAAGAGAGAGTAAATCAAAAGATATTGACCACTCGAAAATTGAAACAGGCCTGAATCGTCCTTCACAATTGGTAGTTGTCAGCAATTATTAACGTTAGCAGTACAAAAACAATGAATATATTGATCGCAATAATTTCTTCTATAGTAAGATAAAAATGAAATGTAAATGCAACAAAAAAAATATACCCGCCATAGTAACGGTAAAACAGACTGCCAACTACTGTTTCTAGGGATTTCACAATATCTTGAACAGCTGCTAAATTTTGAGAGAGAGATGAACTATTCCTATTACAGAATTTTACTGCAGAAATAAGCCATTTTTTTGATAAGAAAAAATCAACAAAAATGCTGATAGCCATTATTGACAGCGAAGATCATCTTCCCGCCGATACCCATGGCAATACAGTCACGATGTGACATAATGCCACAGGTCGTCTGCATTATCCAAAGCCCAGTATTGAAGCGAGTGCGAAATTTTAATTCACTTGGAGTTACCCAGATATCTCGACTTGGTTTCGATATAACCCTAATATTTCTAATTACCTACAAGCATAACATAAATTCAAAACAAACGTAAGCAGAACGCAAGTCAGCGCTGCGCTTTATTATGAGTAAACATACACAAGCTTAAATATAAAGATTCTAGGAACTAAAAAGTGTATAGATATATCAAAAATGCGTAACCGCAGCATGTTACTAAACGAGGTTGTATAACTAAACAGTGATAGAGGATCTTGCAGACTCACAGTTGCATGTGCAATAGGTATGTATGAATTTCAGCAAATTATTCTAGTTAATACTCATAAAGAGATGCAGTTTTCTCTCTCATGTTTCTAAGGCAATCGAATAGCCCTAATGTAATGTGATTCAAGTGATTCAAAAGAGGACAACGTGGTTAAATTCATCCCACAAATCATTGCTTACCGGTGCTCCTTGGAAATATTTCAACAAAATATTAATCTTGGTTCCTTCAACGCAAAATCCGCGAATATATCCTTCCGCTTGAAGTAGTTGTAACACTTGGACATTCAGTACATGGAAAGGGCAGCGTTGCGTGCTAGATGTGCAACGCAAAAGAGATTGTACCATCTCAGAACAGCGCTGCATGTGGAGAGATGGTTTTACGTATATAAACGTTTTAAAATTGAGAAAGATGCCCACAAGAAGGTAAAAAAGCAAAGCTGCTCAAGGACCATACTAATAAAAATTACGTGAAACTTGCACCTCAATAGACAGTGTAACCGCCATCGACCTTAGCTTAGGGGGAGGGAGCAACATTAATTTACTTTTGGGTACACTTTTGTTAGTACAGCTTCTTTAAGGTTTGGTCCCTATGCGTGGGCTTGACTTTTCAAGCATGCTTACTTACATTTTACAGGGGCGGCTGTCCTTTTAAGAGTTTATTGCTTTAAAAATAAATTCCCCAAATGAAGCTTTCAATTTTTATTGAATAAACTGAACAGCCTCCCCTATAAATCAACTTACTAAGTTATTTGCAAGGTATGTCTGTGCCACAGAAACATACTGCTTTTACCCTAGATTAACAACAAGCTTATATGATACTGATTGGCATTCGCTAAAATTTTAACCTTACAATTGGGTTCAGCAAAGGTATGGGTTCTTCTATACTACAAATAAAACAGGATTTTACAAACCAAAGGGATTATGAATTTTTTGACTTTACGGTCTCAAACAAAATATATGTGTATAACTTTCAACAAGGAGACCTTGTTTGCGTTCCTTTTATTGTTAGTTTTCTGCTCTCAAACAAACAGGCAATCTTAGACGATGGGAATGAAATCTGTTTATGTCCATATCCTAGATCGCATTCGTAGCATATGAACACGAGAAGATAAAATAAAAGATTACAACAAATATTATACGGTGAAACGCTAAAGTGCAATATTCAAGTCGAAGAAAGCTGCCAAACTATTATTACTACAAGCATGAAATTCACTTCATGCGAAAATCACAAGCCGCTAATATCTTCAACGCATTAAAATCCAGGGTAAGCTTCTGAGTATCCATTAATTTTCCTCCCATTGAACGAAAAGCGTACTTTGGAACAATCAGATAACAATAATGGGGTGAGAATATTTCACCGCCTAAATCATAAACTGACACAACTACAAATAAAAATGGCTACAGAAAAGGCAAAACAACTTAAGGGGGATAACGTAGACTTCGTGAAAGCGTTTACCTATAACATATGTATTTTTAGAAGAAGCTTCACATTACTTGTCGCATAAAAATAACAAAAAAAATTGCAACTCTTTCCAGTGAAAAATATAGCATAATCTTAACGCAGAAATAACTAAACTTCGAGATTTTCCTAAAATATTTGAGTTTTGCAATAAAGCAGGGGCAAGCGCACATGCAAAAATAAATCATTCATCAAACAGGGATAAAACTGTGTTTTCAGAAAATCATTTCATCACATTATCACTTCTGTAGTATAACTAACAGATAGACCAACTGATGAGTAGTGTGAAAAAATAAAATGGAATTTTTTCAAACAAAAGATTGAAGCAATTCCATTTTCAGTAAAAAAAATACCTGAAAAGGCAATCGGGGGGGAGTAAAATAATTATCTTATACATTAATCTTGAAATGGATTTATAGATTCTTCATAATGCTATTTAAAGGTTCTTTGTATATACTTTCATTTATTACGCCTCTCATAAAAAAAAGAAAGGATATATCGACCAAATCCACAATAAAAGACAAAACTTCATCAGAATTTTCTCTTTGTAAAAAAAAAATAATCCAAAACGGTACATTCTTCTCTTCAAGTTAAGTAAGATTCACAAAAAGAAAGTCCAATATTTCGTAGAAACGCACCTAGTTATACCTATAATACGAATCACTTACTACAAAAGTAGGAAATGTATCAAATAAAAAATTATACATTCGGATGTTCATACTTACAACTTCAATCCAAATTGCTCTTAGCTAAACAAATTAACCTAATTGGAGCAAGTGTAACACATTGCATAAGCGTATAAACTCAAAAAAGAAATTTATAAAACAGTTCGCCTTACATATATATATATATATATCATCCATAGAACATAACAACACTGTTTAAAAATTTTCTTTTTGAAAAGAATATCCAAAAAGTTCCTTCCCCCCCCCAAAAAAAACCCCTTCCTTTTTATTGTTTATTATCGAAAGCAAAAAAAACGATAAGAAGGCAAATACTTTACACAATTCCATTAGTTAAAATAAGTTTGGGTAGTAACAAACAAAACGAGTATAATTAATTCTTTTGTGGTCGAGGTCTGACAACAGGGAGTGGTCGATCAGAAGAAGGCCATGGGAGTTCAACTCCATCTAGAAAAAGCATTGGTTTATATTGTGGAGTAGAAATAGACATGACAGCTGAATTACGATAATGCTCAATGTTTGCTTTTAGGCCTTGCACACGTCCCCACGTCACTTCACACACTTTATTAGATTTAAATGCAGTCAATTTTAAATTATTAAAACGCTGCCAAAACAATTCAGCAAAATAAGAATGTGTAAAATTGATAAACGCATAGCCAACATTGCACTTGTTACGAAAATCAATAGGTAAATAGAAAAAATCAAATAAACCCTCAAAATGCTCCTGTAAAACGTCTAGTAACATTCCTTGAGAATATTTATTAGGAATATTTCGGAGCATTAATGTAGTTTGTCCATTATTACATATAGGGAGAGTTTTCAAGTCCACATTGCTTGCACGTAAAGCTTTTGCTCTTAATTCTGGATTGGGAACTAATAGTAAAAGATCACGTCCATTACTTTTAAAATTTGCACAGTTGCCACGAGGAAATTCCAATGGTTCAATGGGTTTCCGAATAGCAGAACAATCACGGGTTAAAGCAAAGCATTCTTTGGATATATCGTGGGAAATTCGGGATGGAACAAATCCAGAATGAGAATCAATTTCACTTTCAAAATTTGTAACATCGCCTGAGAGCCATGATGCATCACAATTAGTTGAAACTTCATTTGTTGTATTATCCAAAAAGGGATAATTAACTTCTGATGAAGATTCTTTTGTTTCTCCCTCACCATTTGCAACACCACGGACAGCTAATGAATCATCCGTAGAATTCCAATGATCAAAAGAGGAGGCACCTGCGTCATTCTTACTAATCTTAGAAGGATGTAGAGGTGAAGGTGTGTAATTTTGCCGGATTAACAAATTTTCTTTCCCATTTAAAGGTTTCAAAGAAAAACCAGGAGGAATTTCATGCTGAACAATACCACCTAAGAAAGGGCGATCACTCCTTGGTCCTAGTAGAACAGCATCACAGGATTCAGTTCGATTTTTTCTACTCTCACTTGTAATAGAGGTATTTCCCAATGTTATAAAAGTGTTTTTTATTAAAATCTTTGGGGTTCCTTGTCCACGAGGAATATTTCCCCCTACTGTGGAATCCTGAGGGTACAATACTGGTAAGGTAGAATATGCAGGCAAAGGGGGATCTGACGAATTTTCTCCAAAATAAGAGCACGATGACGCATCTAACGATGACATCGTGCGTTCTACAATCGTAACCTTTGAATTTTTCTCAAAAATATTTCAACGTTAAGAGCAAGAATAGTTAAACAGAGAATACTGAGAAAAATATCAAAAACATCGAAGATCGATGCGTAAATGAATGCTTTTCTCAAGTGAATACTTTCCCTTCAAGTAAATTTATGTATGTTGTGATGGGATATTTGTAGAAAAGCTTTTTACAAGGCGAATGAATCAAAAAATCATCAGCGTAATAAAGGAAAATTGTATTCTAAAGTAAAAAAAAATAACTCACAGCATCATATGGCAAAAGAACAAATTACAGGGCAGTGCCCACTTCTATCCGGTTTTTAGATTAAATATTCATATGAACAAATAGTAGCGTGCAAACATGTAATCCAATCTTTCGATTACTGTCGTAATTCACTCTTCTCTGTACGCTTTATAGCAAACAGAGAGGGAATTTATCAAAGTCTACCATTACAAAAAGGCTAGAGGCGATGCATAACCTTAAGCGATACGATAACGATTAGGAAAGCACTTGAAACTGATTTCTCCGAAGAGAAAAATGAAGACACCAAAAAAGCTTTACTTTCTCATGTATTCATTTGTCAATCCACTAGGAGTTTAAAGTGTACTTCAATTTACTGATAACGCTTTTACATAAGAAATAGAACAAGGAACCATTATGAAGATTAAATGCTTCTATTTCTCCATACAATTTCGCACTTTCAGCAGAAACAAAATAAGACTAGGAAAATTTCCTCCACTTGCATGCTAAATATGTTATAATAGACATACGAAAAAGAGGTATATCTTTACCGTAAGAGCAAAGAAATGATTATTCGAAAGCGTAAAAGAATGGAAAAAAACGGTTCATCGGTCGTGAAGTCACCACCACAATCTTACGATGAGATTTTCGGAAAAAAGAATACCGTTGATTCATTCAATCAGCAGTGATAGCACCGCACCCACTATGGGCGCGACAGTGAAGTGATTCAGTGCCCTCGTTGGTGGTGTGCTAAATATGACCCTATTTTCTTATCTAGAGTGCGATTGCTTTGCGCCGTCGCTCTAATTTAAGAATGAAGTAGTCAGTCAGCCATTCAAATAAAAACTTACCAAGGCGCGCACGTATGAAATAATGATAGGAGGTTCGGTGTGCTCTTTCAAGAGTTTAAAACTTCAGAAAAAAGCTAAATAGCTTGAAGCCAAATAGGAAACACATATTGGGGGAGACTAAAAAGTTGTGACACCTGGAATTGACAGCGGGAGTGGAGTGCATGGCAAACAGTCACCATGAAAGCCTACCGCGAAATTGGCGAAATGATTTCTGATTTTATCATTTTCGGCACCATGATGACACTATTTAATATGCTTCATTTTACCAAAAATTAAAAATCTCAGTGTATGTCTATTTCTTCTATCTATTTTTTTGCAATCCATCTGCGGTAGAGCCGGTAGAGTTGCGCAATTTCTCGGGCAAAAACTTGCTATAATTACTGAAAGTACACTCGCAATTAACATAACTCAAGATGTCCTAACATTTTATAACCAAGAAAATATCGAAAGAATCATTTGATCAAGAAATAGTATGTCAAATTCATTAGGTTTCCCGCTTACAGCTGCTGTTCTGAAGAAGTTAATTGTACTTTGTTGCTGATAATGGCTTGTTTTAGTTAGTATGTGATTTAACAAAAGGATTCCCTAAAACTCAACTGTTGATATATTGAACCTTTCCTCCAAGATTATGTATAGCCACTGCTTCATTGCGTCATGTACTGAAGTCTCTCAACAAGTACAGTATTTGTAGACAATGCCCAAGTGCAATTTTTACCATGCTCAAAAGCAACATACAGGTAAAATGCTGCTATACCGCATCGTAACTGCTTGGCATGTAAAGAAGATTGCTTCGCATAACTTCGGTTTTCATATTCAATAAATATTTATGATTAAAACAATTGTGACACTAATTTATGACTTTTTATACTTATCTTCATTACACACAATTCCACTTATTACATACATCAAATTGCTCAGTCGTTACATTATTAAAAACAATATATAGCGCGAAAGAAGATATTGGATTGCAGGGAGATTAAAAAAAACTATTCATTTTTACTAGTAAATATACTTTGACAATAGAAGTATCAATATTATAAATATATGAATGCGCAGAAAATCCAGGTGACAATAAAAATCGTTAAACGAAATGCTGAAGCAT
Source organism: Cardiosporidium cionae (assembly GCA_015476325.1). Taxonomy (NCBI): domain Eukaryota; phylum Apicomplexa; class Aconoidasida; order Nephromycida; genus Cardiosporidium; species Cardiosporidium cionae. The sequence goes on from JADAQX010000807.1 coordinate 21,968, forward strand.
ACATACATTCGAAAGGTTTCGGAAGCAATATTGCACCAGGAGTTTTGTAAATGGTTATATTATTTACACCGGAAATAACATTCTTGTTAATGTTCTCAAAAATTTTAACAGCCATTGAGCATCAAAAGTTACAAAGAGGTGACATTCGTAGCCAAATGTTCCCCATCCTGTGAAATTGTAGGTGATTTTTAATGTAACCTCTTTTGCTTCATTATATGACAACGACATTTTGATATCAGGCTTTAGAAGTCATGCTGTGTGCAATAGTTTTGGCATTCGAAAACTAAGCTAGCTTTTCTAGCAATATGAGAGAATAAAGTATTTTGCGCTATCTTCCAAATATCCTTTGCTATGTTTAAAACATAAAATTTCAATCAATTTAAGTGTATAACCGTGCTTAAAATAAAATTTAATTACACTTTAATCCAACAAAAAGTAAAGCATCTCTCTCTATTGCGTTTTTGCTTTTGTTTCAAGTCACAATTAGAGTTGCAAGTTAGATGACAGAAAGAGTTCTGATGATAGAAAAAGTATTGTTAATATGCTATAGCTCCACTAAAAGTTCACATTCATTCATAAAGTTGGAAATTACATACTAGCCTGTTCCCTGAAAGATAGTAGAAAAGAATGATTTTTATGTAACGGATAAAAATTTTTAATGGAGAATGTCTTTTAGGATTAGTTCAAAAACCAAATTAAAATTGCAACTAAAAATTTCATTGATTTCAAAAACATCTTCTAAATGATTAAAATGGGGCACAGTTGCTTTTAGTAGCTAAAAAGCAGCACGATCAATACCTCATTTTTTTATATAAAAAAAATTGAAATATACTAAGACTCACCGATAATGATGAATTTTATCCTTTTCCGCATAACAGAACAACGCGAATAATTCCTACATATTGAGAGAAAAAGATGAACCACAGGGTCAAACAGTATTACACCACAACTACATAACCCATTCATTCTCTTAAACAAGTAAACAGACACCAGTTTGCTATTCTGAAAAAGGAGCTTCTTTAAGTCAATTTTTTATCTCATGCTTGCAATTTGTGGGTTAAAAATTTCAAAAAGTAAAAATTGCAGCATTCCAATCTGTATTTCCAAAATCCATTTGTGGCATAATTTTTAAAATACATTTTGTGTACCATAAGATCTACTTTTTATACGTCAGAATATATATATATATATATTTATCTCTTTCTCTTATTCTTTTTTTTTGTTTAGATATCTTTTGCTTATTAACACAACAACTCTGTGTGTTATAGAATTCACCTCATCTGCAGTAAAAAGGCTAAATTCTTGAAAGGCCTAATTAAAAAATAATAAAAATTGATCTCATAAACAAAGAAGTAAGTGGCCAATTATTTAAAAATAGAATTTGATGTATGATAACCTCTTCTCACTTTAAAATGTTTTTTAATGCAATATAATTGTGTTCTACCTACTCTTTATACATATATATATATATGAAGTTTTAGTGTAATGTAGTTCATTACCATCTATTTTTGCATTAGAAGCATAAAAAAAAAGCATATATATTGACATTTTAAAATTACAACCTACAGAAATAGATAAAAGATAAAGAATTATACTATTTTAAAAGATTTTCTTTAGATTCTGTCATGCTAAAATCATCATTTTCCTTGTAGTAATAAAAAAATTTTCATTTTTTTGGCTTACCTTAAGGTTATCCGATAATACATTCACTTCCATTTGTCGAATCTATGTAAAGCAAACATACTAATAAGCATTTGTAGAAAAAAAATAAACTCCAGAGTGATCAAAATAGAAACATTGGGCATCATTTTAGAATTTTCCAAAAGAGGGGGTGATTATTTTTTTTTTTAAAAAAAACAAAATA
>JADAQX010000808.1:0-23811 GCA_015476325.1 Cardiosporidium cionae
GGGCAAACGTGGCATGGCGGAGAGAAAGGGGGGAGGGGGGGACATAAGGGGTCGTCGTGTACTTGTATACTCTGGAGGAGAGACACAGGGGGGAGGGGGGGGGACCGTCCCCCTCGCTGTATTTGTAACCACTGGAGGGGATAACGTGGCGCCTCCCTCTTCTCGAGAGGTGGGACGGGAGGCACGCCCAGAAGGAGACGAAGTAACTGGATGGGTAGAACGTTCTCGTATCCCTCGAGAAGGCATAGGTAACGCACGAGGAGGCAAATCGCCAGGAGGAGGCAGGGGGAAGGGGAAGCGATGGGTAGGCAAAGGCAGAACGCCGCGGCCGCCTTGGCTTGCCATAGAAGGGAAGGCAGCCCCAGCTGGCATTGAAATGGCAGCCTCCTCGCTATGCGGAGAGAGATCAAAGGGGGGTTGAGAGGAGGATGCAGAATGAAATGTAGGAGGAGAGGTAGGATGCTTATAAGGCGCTGCATCACAAACAGAAGCGAGATTAGAAGGGATAGAAGAGGATTCTGCCCCTATAGGAGGAGAAAATCCGGAATGGGGAGGTCGAGACGAAAATACTTTCCTAGGAGGGGGGGTGGGTGTCGCCTCTTTGATGGACACGGGGGGAGAGAAATTGCTCGTAGAAGGGAGGGGGAGGGGGGAGGAGAAATTGCTCGTAGAAGGAAGGGGAGAGGAGGAGAAATGACTCGTAGAAGGAAGGGGAGAGGAGGAGAAACCTTTGCTATTTTGAAGGGAGGAAGAAGAAAACCCTCCACTAGTGGATAAAGAAGAAAAACTGGCCGTAGTGGATGAGAAAAGAGGAGGAGGCATGGCATTTACAAGGGGAGAATCCCGTGATGTCCCCATGGGAAAAGGGGAGGGATGAGACATCGTGAGAATTTGTCACACAAAAAGAAATACGCAGATCTCTGCTAGAAAGCAAATAAAAGAAGAAAATTACAAGAGAAATGCATGAAGAGAATAGAAAAATCAAAAATACACAAAGCTAGACGATGTAAAAAGCAAAAATCAGGAGATACACAAAAGAAGGAAATGCTGTAGAGAAAAAGGAGAAAAACACTCAAAATGGATTAGAAATGGCAAATGAAGAAGAGAGATTGAAAAGAAAAGAGAGAACTCCCTACAAAGTAAGCCATCAAAGTATAGGAACTGTCAAGGCTTCAAAAAGTAGATCTCTCCATCGCAGAAGAAAAACAGAGAAATCCATATTTTCTCGTGATGAGGATACATATTTCAATTCTCTCTTCAAACCCAACAAGTATTACACGCACAGAAATTAAACTATAATAACATAGGCCTGTCAGTCAGCACATAAAAACGTAATGAAACTCAGCCAGTCACTCTGAAACAGGTATAAAAAGCATCTGGAGAAGTACAAAACACACACGCAAGTGAGGTGAAAAAAATAATCAAAAAGAGTGGCTACTACAGGTGTAATTTCCAACACTAAGAATGCTCTATATAGGAATTTCAGAAAAAGTTTCAAAAGTTGCAAAAAAAGTAAATTCACAACCAAAAAAAAACACACAGTTCTAGCCTCTGTGCAAGCATCCCAATTGTATATATAAAAATGCATAAATAGTACATACTATAAGTACTGAAACAGTACCTTGATTGTATAGGAAGTTATCTTCACCTGTTGGAGAAAAAAAATCGCCAATGCGCGGATAAAATTGAATCAAAAACAAGTGAAACGCAATCAAATTACCTGAAAAAGAAAAACAGGAAGAACTATAGGATTGGATAAGAATCTAGTACATGTAATCCATTTTATAACTAGAAGGAGTATATACAAGCATTTGTGCATGCAATTTTTCTGGAGACTCTCTAAATGGAAGCAGACATCCTCAAAAACCAATGAATGTAAGGGAAAAATGTGAAAGGAGAGCTCGTAAGGTCAAAAGAATAGTAAAACAGGAAAGGCAGAATAGCAATCACAAAATAACAGAAATTGTAACACCAGGAGAGGGTATAAACAGAAGCAGAGCCGGTAATCTACATTCCATCAGTTTTAAAGGGAAGCAGCATGCAAGAAAACTATGTGCAACGCATTTATTTGAGAACAAAGAAATGCACAACACTGAAAAGGACAGGAAATAATGTAAAAGTATTAAATTCCAAGATGGGAAACAAAACCAGCATGTCAAAGATGTAAATTTCATAATGCGTGCATCCGCCGACAAAAATGAAATTGCCGCCTCTCGTTATTTCTACTATAAGATGTACGTAGGAAATCAACTAGATGACAACAATTCTTATCAAACAAGCGACCTCGGCGATGGAAACATAAACAACAATTTCCATATATAATAACTCTCCATAGTTCAAAACATGTGCAGTGGGATGCTGGAAGAACCACCGACAAAAGGGTATGAAAGTCCTCTATTAATAATTTCTTAAAAGACGTCTACCAATGTCGGAGAGGTGAGAATAGAATAATCTAGCAAATGTCGCCCCATTACTTTCAAGAAACTTTCGTTTTTTGAACGCATCTTAAGCCAAAAATTCTTTCTAATTCAGTTCTATACAAATGCAACCTTGGCGAAGGGTGCGTCTTACTCTTAGATTTGAATAGCCGCGGCCATCACATTCGTTTTTCGACCACTGCTCGGTGTATGTACACAGCAGAAGACACAGATGATACTACGATTTACGATTCGTTAATAAGGAAGAAAGGGAAAATCATATAAAGAGCAACTGCAGAAAATAAATAAATTCATGAGGGAGGAAACAAAAATAGTATTAAAGAAACCTTAATCGAGAACTTTGCGGTCACTCGCCCCTACGCACGTCAAAACTGTTCACAAGGGAAGTTGTTTCATCAATAGTAGAGAAAGGAAAGACTTTATCTTCTCTGCTGCTCAATGAGAATTACCCAACTGATCTCCTAATACGAAAATGATGGAAACGCTATTCCAGTCAAATTTGCTCTCTGAAGACAGTGGCAGCGGGATGTCCGTATCTCAACGTTCCCCCCTGCTTAAGGTTGGAAAATAAACCCTGAACAACCACACGTGAAGGTAAATTGCAATTGAAATACTTTTGTTTTAAGAAAATTTTAGCGGATACTTTTTTTGCCAATGCCTGGTACTTGTTCTGTTTTTTATCTGAAGACTTGAAAAGTTTTGTGATAAATCCGTGTCGAAAAACTAAGCATTTCCCCTTGGTGGAAATATTAACAAAAGAAACGCTATGGGATGGTTGCTCTACATAAAATAATTAATGCCCATCACACAGGGCTGGCGTTGAAGCTTTTAAAAAAAGGAAAATAAAGTTTCATTATTTTTTTGTCGTGCTCATGAATTCAGTACATAATACAGTTTGAGGAGAAGAATTGTCTTCAACATGCTATTGTGGAGCTGGATGCTACGCAAATGATAATATTGTAGCATTTTAAAGATGATAGACTGGCTGCATGTAAAAAAACGTTATTCAATAAATCATTCACAGCACATTATCAACACATATTATTTCAAATAGCGCCTGTCTTTTCAGTGCACAAGATACAATTTCTTTGTATTATGACAATATATTCTTGCACATTGAATTATTTTACAGTGTTGCAGAAATCATTACAAATTTTTAGTAGTAGCGCAAACTCAACTCAAAAGCTATGTTGCATTTAGAGAATGTACAAGTATCCACTAAGTTTTTATCATTGTCCAATTGTTGTATCTGCGATAAATTTCATTCTTGCAGCAAACTTTCAAATAACGCTTACAAAAGTGAATGATTTCTACCAGAACTAAAAAATGAAGGAATGTATGCATAGAATGTTTTTATTTGTTGAGAGTTTAACTATTTTTAACTTTCAAAGCACTAGAAATATAAGCTCATTTTGTTACAAAGATCATTCTAACATGTTACTGTGTACTGCAATACCACTGTCACATTGCGTTTTCTTGTTACTGGTAGACTTTCCGGATCACTAATTTTTTTTTTCTGATTAAGATAGTCTTGCAGCTTGTCGTATACTAATAATACTACAGTGTATACATAAATTCAAATAATTAAATGCTAAGCCACATAATGTGGTAACTGATGTACTTTTCTTCATTGTTTTTCTATCGAATGGGATAGATGACGATAATTAAAATCAAACCTGTTAGGGAATTTGAGAATGCTGCGTAACACGTTTTTTTTAGTGTAGTTTAGATTAATGAAGAAGCTTTAAGCGTTTTATCTTTTATTGTTCCATTTTATAAGTAGCCATAGAGCGAATACGTTTCACATCAAGTTTCTATAGTGTCCGAGTGTCATATAGAATGGAAACGTAGAAAGGTTAGTCGGCAACTGTTGAGAAATAGGGTCTGACAAAGCGTAGTTAATTCTAGAGATAGCAAAACCTAGAAGAGCCTGCATTTTGTATTTTCATCCTGTATTAACAAGAGCATTCAAGTAGCTAATCTTAAAAATCCATGAAAATTGACTGGGAACATAGTCTAATTTCCTTTGCAATAGAAATTAATCAAAAATGTAACGAAATTTGCTTCCTCGTAATGAGGGAAAATATAAAAAATTGTTTGAAAAAAGCTTAAAACGCATGCTCAGTAAACTCATATGCTATATACTATAGAAACTGAGGTAACATTAACTAAATGTACGTCTATAGGAAAGGACATGGAAACAAAAGAAAGCTAGAATGAGCTCAGCCAAGACGGGTAAATAAACTCTAGTAATTCGCCAGAAAACGTATGTACTAATGAAATCGTTAAGCCATGCTAATTCTTGAAATAGATTTATACTGACAGTTTGTGAACGTGGTGTTTTCTGCGAGTTACTCTAACGAGAATTGGTCACGCTCTGCCAGTCGTATACTAAAGACTTCGGCTGAAATAGTTCTTTCAAGTAGTAGAATACTTACAACAAAAAGAACCTAAGAATACTTATTATTTTAACTCTCCGTTATTGCTACACTCTCGTTCTCCTTCTCAAAGGTGTAGAAATAAGTGCATCTTAGTTGCAGGAAACAACGGGTGAATTGTCCCATTATTTCGATTGTTCGATAATGCGACTCAATGCTGTTGTTACATCGCTTTATATGCACTGTGATACCCTTCTGGGGAGGGAAAACAGGGAAACTGGGGATTGTTGGCTTAATTAATTCTAAGAAAAATAACTACATAGTAAAAAGGTAATTTTGATAACGACAAAATAATTATAGCAATATAAAACACTAATTAAAATATTAAGAATAGGTGGTAGTTCACTCCGTCGTGATACCACTGTTCCACAGTTTGCTAACAGTGGGCTCTCATGAGCCGCAAATATTACTTATTTTAAAGAGCCTAGTCTGTCTCCCTATTTCTCTACCCTAATATCTTCACACTTTCCACCAAAATATCTCCTTGCAGTATGTATCCTCCCCTTTCAATTTATAACGAGCAAAAAAGGCCGTTCGTTCTCTGTGTTGTAGATAACTCTTTTAAATTTATCAAAACAGTACATTTTTGATAGATTTGTTTCTGAAATGACAATGAGGAATGTTTATCTGATGCATTTCTTTCATTGAAAAATTTTTCTCGTTGGTTTTCAACTTCCTCTCTGTTGTATTCCCCTCAATGTCTGTCCTTTTAGAGACATCGGTGGGGGACTTGGTTATTGATATGGACAGCTCTGCTTTACCGGTCTTGTGCAAAAACTTTTTGAAACTCTGTAAGATTAAATACTATGACAATTCCTTGTTTTACCAAATTGAAAAGAATTTTCTTGCTAAAGCAGGCGATCCTCAAATGATGCATTTAGTCGCTAAAGGTGGACAATCAATATATGAACTGTTGCAGAATAAAGGCAATACTGCTACCATTCGATCTCTAAAAGACGATTTGGAAGAGGCGAAGAAGGCTTGCGTCCCTCTCTTCTCCGATGAAGCGCATGGTTTGCAGCATCGACGTGTTGGACAAGTGGGAATGGTACCGCGGCCCGCTCAAGCCTCTGCTACTGCAAATGACACAGATGGCTCTTCAATCCTTCCATTTGGTTCTCAATTTTACGTTACTCTTCGAAATGGGCCTCTCTCTCATCTTGATGGGAAGCAATCACTTTTTGGGGAAATTGCAGAAGGTTTGGATACTTTTTTGAAAGCAGCCAACTCCGCTTTTGTGGATGATAACGGCCGCCCTTTGCAAAACATACGGATTTATCATGCCATTGTCCTGGAAGATCCCTATGAAGATCCAATGGGTCTCACTGGCCTTATTCCGGATGCATCACCTCAAGCCATCATTGATGAGCCATTGAAACCGCTATCCAATGTTCAGGATGAACTCCTCTTGATTGAAACACTGGCTAAGACTGAAGCTGCTTCAAGAGCCGTTACTCTTGAAATTTTGGGTGATATTCCTGATGCCGATGCTAAGCCACCGGATGATGTTCTATTTGTATGTAAATTGAATCCTGCTACTGAAGAAGGAGACTTGGAAATTTTGTTTTCTCGGTAAATTCATTCTTTTAGTGTGTCTGCTTTCTACGATTCCTTTCACTGTAAAAATGAGGGAATGACAACACGGGTTATGAGATGAAAACTTCATCTTAGTATTTTTTTTTTTCGTGGAAAATATATTTCAAAACGAATTCAGACCGGCTTTTCAATAGGTGCAAACCTTATGAGTATCTCTATTTTTATAGAATAGAAATTAGGTGCAAGAAATTTTTGTTGAAGCCCCCGCTTTTGTTTACCTGAATGGAAGCTTATAAAATGAAGGAAAACAGACTTTCTTCTACACTTTCACCCTTTGCATTGCTTAGAAATATCTCTCTTTTTTGAAAAATCCATTGAAGATTAGCATTTTTTTCATATCCACAACAAAATGTTTGATGGAAGAAGCCTTCTCTATAATAAAATATAATTCTCAATGAGAAGTTCATTGATGTGTATATGTTGGAGTAGAGCAAAGAGATGGTTGGTGAGTGTTATGCCTCTTTAATTCTTTCGCCGTATTTACACGTATTACTTTGAAGATTTCATTTGATTTGTATATTCTGTAGCTTTAATTTTTATTTTTTTGTATCCCTTTTTTATGGTATAATCCAATGAACTTTTCATTAATAGTTTATTTATTTCTGATTATTCTTTGATTTTTTTCTACTTCATTTATCTCTCAATTCCTTACTCTTTTTCGTTGCACTCTCTCTCACTTCCTCCCTCTTTGTCCTGCTTCATGATTTCTCAAGAGAATTTTTTTGTTTACTACACTCTTTCTCTCTCTTTTTCATGGTGTATGTACCCCTTATTGAATTTTTCTCTCAGATTTGGAAAGATTCATTCTTGTCAAGTAATACGAGATTGGAAAACTGGAAATTCTCTTCAGTATGCATTTATTGAATTCTCTGAGACGAAAGCGTGTGAAGATGCATACTTTAAAATGCAAGATGTTTTGCTGGATGATCGACGGTAAGATTTTGCTATAAAAAAAATTGAAATTATCCCATTTATAGGAATTAAAATACACTGGAAATTTATCATAGAAACTCTTAAGATTGCATCGTAAAATAAAATTTTTGCATGGGGAAAAACGAATTTTGGAAATTTGGGCGGTGTACCGACACTCGGTGTGAAAATTTTTTTATTTTTAAATTATTCTTTTTTATTAGTATTCATAAGAGGCGAAACGTATAGAAGCTTCCATTAAGATTTTTTAAATAGTTGATACTTCATGGTTTATTGGCTGTATTTTTTAAAATTATTTAAGTAAAATCATTTGAAGAAGGATAAATATTTTTTTTTTTTTTTTTTAATTCATGGCTTAAAATGCATGCATTTATAAATACTATTGAAGGATTAAAGAGAGTGATTTGTCCACAGTGTGTGATTTTTTTTTTTGATTCTCTCTTGATATGAATGTTTCGATGCCTTCATCTTATGAAATTTCAATAGATGAAACAACGTGTGAACTTCTTTTTATTTTGGAAGAAATGTGTTATATTTACCTTCTCTTTCTATCCATCTAATTTTATATCTTCTTTCTCTTCCCTCTTTCTTATCTTAGGAGATGTTTAATGTAGTCTATTTTTGTCTCAAAAATAAAGAAATGGATACATTTTTTTACTAAACATTACTTATTTGTATATAATTCATGTCATTTTTGTCTAATTTTTTGAATTTATTTTTTTTAAAACAGCAAACATCACGTTTCTAGTCTGTTTAATATGTGTTTTTGTTTATATCTACACTTTTTCCTCTCAATCTCTTGTTTTCCATTTGGTTTATCTATTTTTTTTTGTTTTCTCCTCATTCCTTTCTCTCTTTCTTTTTTTTTTAATGATAGAATTCATGTTGATTTTTGTCAATCCGTTTCGAATATTTGGCATAATTTCAAGCGATTTGGCGGTAAAGGAAGTAAATCGGATGCATTGGCTGCAGAATCGGCTGCACACTCTTCTGCAAGATTTCAGAATAAACATCCACCAAGTAGAAACTCTCTTTTATCTTCTGAAAAACATGAAAATCCATCTTCTTCTCGTAACCAAGGATTCATTTTTGAGACAGATACATCCATCGGATATTCTTCTTCTGCAAAAAGAAAGGAACGACGGAAATCACCACTTCTGCTCTATTCTTCTCAGAAGAATAAAACTACTCGTGATTTTGAGGAGAGAAAAACATATGAATCTTCCTATTCGAATGGGATGACAAAGGCACAAAATTTTAATGGGAATAGACGCGTGTCTCCACGTCGTCGTGAGGCTTCTCCAAGTAGAAGAGAGCAACGTGAGGCCTCAAGAAAAAAATTTAGAGAGCAACGTGAGGTTTCTCCAAGCAGAAGAGACCGCCACGAAGTTTCTCCAAGCAGAAGAGAGCAGCGTGAGGCTTCTCCAAGCAGAAGAGAGCAACGTGAGGCTTCTCCAAGTAGAAGAGAGCAACGTGAGGCCTCAAGAAAAAAATTTAGAGAGCAACGTGAGGTTTCTCCAAGCAGAAGAGAGCAACGTGAGGCTTCTCCAAGTAGAAGAGAGCAACGTGAGGCTTCAAGAAAAAAGTTTAGAGACGGCCACGAAGCTTCTCCAAGTAGAAGAGACCGCCACGAAGCTTCTCCAGGCAGGAGAGACCGCCACGAAGTATCTCCAGGCAGGAGAGACCGCCACGAAGCTTCACCAGGCAGGAGAGATCGCCACGAAGCTTCTCCAAGCAGGAGAGACCGCCACGAAGTATCTCCAGGCAGGAGAGACCGCCACGAAGCTTCTCCAGGCTGGAGAGATCGCCACGAAACGTCAAGAAAAAGGGAACGAAGAGACCGCCACGAAGTATCTCCAAGCAGGAGAGAGTGAAGAGACCCCACAAAGTTTCTAATTCACGAGAGTGTGGCCGTAATTTTGTAAAATGGTTGTAGAAAACGAGAGTAGCTTGTTGCATAAAGTTTTTGCAGTGCAATTATCAAATTTTCTAAGATGCAGATGCATACATTTTTCACCAACAAAAAGTACGTAAGCTTCTTCTATGCATTAATATCGTGTGTATAATATAAAAAATAAAATAAGAAGCAGAGAGAGGCTTATTTCTTTAAAACTTATTTTTCAATTGTATTATCCATTTTCACTCTACATTTGAAGGAATCCTCTTTCTTGTAAAGATTTCTCATTTTACATTGTAGAAGATATTGCTCCAAATGTGTAGTTAATTTATGGAGTATAAACAAAAAACAAAATCCATCTACTTCTGCAGAATCTCCTTCAAAAAATAAGATTCCACAGATAGCCTTCTTTTGATATATTTTTATGATAGAAGAGAGAGGCATGGAGAAGCTCCTATGGATAGAGAGAAGTTTCTTGAATGTTTCAACCTTTCAAAAAATTTTGAGAGAAGAGAGAGAGAATCCTTTTGTTTTGTAGAATGTAAGAAGAATTCACTTTTTGAAGAGTATAAACTCTATTTTAAAAGAAGAATCACACACGTCTTACTATAGAATTGAAATATGCATTTTTCTTCTTTTCTATAAAGAGTTTCAAATTTCTCCTCATGGGATACATTTTGGATATATTTTATTTGTATATTTTTTATGCAATTTTTATTCAGTTTTTTAATTATAAAAAGTGTTTACATAACGTTACAATTTTTTTTTTTTATATAAATAAATAAAATATAAAAACCATACAAAACCTCCACTTATATATTACAGTTTTATGTATATATAATGTGTTAAGAAGAGAATTTTTTCATGCATTTCTTTCAATGAGGAAGATTGTCTGTAAAAAAAATAAAAAAGTAAAGATATCCTCTCTATTCCAAACATATGAAATGAAGGAAGAATTTAATACAAGGTGAGGATTTGTTGTTTTTATATTTTATTTTTAGTAGGAAATTTTTCATCTTAAGTTTAGTAGAGTGATTTTCTTTGAGTCCTCCAAAGAAAAAGTTTATACATTTGTTTAAATTTGGATTTTTAAACTTTATACAAGATGTATAGAGAGTGTATTTTATATATACTCTATATAGTATTTGTATAAAATAAAAATATACAATGTGTAACCTACGATCGTATAAAGTTTATAAAAAATAGATTCTAATTTTATTTTTTTATTAATCTACGTTTTGTTTGAAAAGGAGATAAAGGAGATTTCATAGAATTTTTATAACGTTGCTGCCAAGAAGGTGCAGAAAGTAAAGGTGTGCATGTTGGAGCCTCAAAAAAGTAGGGATGTTGGAGGGCTGAGAAGAAATAAAAAAATTGAAGAAAAATCAGAGATATTTTTGAGAAATCTATTAAAATCTTCTTTATTAAGAATCGAAGAAGGAGAGAAGAGAGGGAGGAGAAGGAGAGAAGAGGAGAAGAAGGAGAAGAGGGGGAGGAGGAGACGGAGAAGAAAAATGAAAAGAAGAAGGAAATGGAAAAGAAAAAGATCTACATGAGAAAAATATAGTATTAAAAAACAAAATATATGATTAAAAAATAATAAATACATTTTATTTCCAAAAAAAAAATCTCCACACCTTCTTTGGCCGATATTCTCTTGGAGGGATTGAATGTTAGAAAATGATTAAGCAAATTTAAGCATTCCTCAGATTCAGAAGGAAATTTTGCCTTGAGATTATTAAACTGAAAAATATATCCTCCAAATAAAAGTGAAAGAGAGATTTTTAAAGGAAATAGCTTCATTCTAACAAAATAAATCAAAAAAACTTTTTATTCTTCAATGGATACAAACCTACTGGATTCGATGGTAGTTTCATCGTTGAATAAAGAGGCAAAGAATCCACTCCCTTCCAAATTCGTATAGTAGGCGTTCCCAAGAGCTCACAAATAAGATGAATCTGAAGTTCATTACACGTTTCAATCTTATTCCAATTCTACTTTATTTCATCATCTTATTCTAATTCTACTTTATTTCATCATCTTTTCATCCAATTCTACTCGATTGCAATATTAAATTTTCCCCTCCAACAATGGTATCGACTCCACTCCTATACAATTTTTTCTCATTTTTTACTCTCCACATGGATTCTTTTCAAATATAAATTTATAAAAAGAGCTACCTGTCCTCTATCTGTTTTTCCAGGTAATAAAGGCCTAACAAAACATACAAAAAAAGTTCACTCTAAAAAAGAAAAGATATATATACACACACACCTATTCCACACACACTCCATGTTGGATTTTAACAATCCTCTAAAAATAACTCACCGATGATACAATAATTCTCCAAATATACACCCTACAGCCCACATATCCGCCTTTTCAGTATAAGCAACTTCTCCAAAGAGTAATTCTGGAGCTCTATACCAAAGAGTGACCACATTCTCTGTCATGGGACAGCCAGGTTCATTGAATTCACTGAAAATCATAGATATTTAGAAAATAAATTTCCAAAAAAAGTATAAATATCTAAAAATGAACCCAAAAACGAGAAAAAAATAAAGTAGGATACGTCATTTATATCAAATTACTTTTTACCGAGCTAAACCAAAATCTGCCAATTTTATTTCTCCTTTGGTGGTCAGTAGAAGATTAGATAATTTCACATCCCTATGGATAATATGGTTACAATGAAGATAATCTATAGCATTGAGTAATTGCCACAGAATACTTTTAACTTCGGCTGAATGGAAAGGCGATACCATACTGTCTAGGAGACACGCCAAATCATAATCACAATATTCAAATACCTGTAAGTTTGGAAATTAAAAGAGGTAGAGGAAGGTGTATCAGGAAAGTGAGATGGAAAGAAAGAGGTAGAGAGAGGGTTGAAAGAAGATTTCTATACCCTCTCTAGGAGGTAGAAATGCTCACGCTATACTTGGAAACACTTTGATTTGCAAACATGCCAATGTCAGCTTTTTGATAGAGTGGAAAGTTTGGTAAAAAATCTTCCTCAAGAGTATCACTTTAATTTTTCCTATGCAAAATATTTCTTCTATGGATTCTATCCTCTTCGTTTTTTCCTCCACTAAAATTGAGGCTAAAAAAAAAACAAAGCCTATCTCTAGAATAACTCACCAAGTAAATGCAGCGATTGCCTGCATAAGGATGGATTTCTCTTGTAGAATCCACTTTCTTTGTGTTAAAAATAGTTTGAGCTGCTGTTTTACGTGAAGTAGGATCAAAACATTTAGCAAGGTCTGGCCCATAAATGACCTCTTTTAATACTGTATACAAAAATAAAAATCCATACAGTTTGTTCTCTATAATCCTGCTTAAAATGGATCCTTTGAAAGGAGCATTGAATTCATCCGTTCAAATTGTGTATTTGCATTCAATTTCTCTTATAAAGTCAACGTCTACGATGTTACAAATGCTCCAGAGAATAAGGAGACAGGGTTTTCTTTCTGTAATAATGATTTGTAATAATAGCTCACTTACAAATAATATTCTTATGATTTAGTTGCTGCAATAGTGAAATCTCTCGAAGAGCAGTTCTGGGAAATCCATCTTTTGACGAGTGAATATTCACCTTTTTAAGAGCCACATCTACATTTCCATTTTTCGTATCTAATGCATGGAATACGGTTCCTGAACATGCATTTATAATTGCATATTTTTAATCTTCCTTTGCTTATTTTTAATCTTTCGAAAATATAAAATTGAGTATTACGTAGAAATAAAAGTGCATTTATATTTCTGGTTAGCATTTCCAATAAACAGAGGATTTATATCAAACTAGCCCAATAAATTGATAAAAGGATGAACGCAACACTTGAAAAAAAGGATACCGCAGTCTATCTTCGTTCCATATTTAAATTATCGCTTGAAAAGCATGCATACAAATAAGACTATTGAGCAAAATATCTATCAAGTGTTCAAAAAATTGTTTCAACGGAGTACCAAAGGAGGTCTCCACATGTCTTTCGTAGCCTATGACTACTCAAAGAAGTTGCGGCATTATGCGAAACAAAAGCTATTTCAATTTCATTTTTTATATCCTTTGATTTTATAAGAATCTCTTACTATCTTACAGGATGTACATTAAAAGAAGTCTAAACGGTAAAGAGATAAGAAAAAAACGGTACTCATTTTTGTCCTGTACTTCCATAACAGTTTAAATTTCCTTCCCCTTGAAAAATGCATTGAAACTGCTCAAAAGCTTTTACGATATGTAAGTGCTTGCAATTCTCTTGATTAAAGGTTTGCAAACTTCACCTTACCGTAAGTTCCTTCCCCGACAACTTTCACAATTGTGAAATCTGCAAGAGAGCGGCAGTTACTGTAAAAAAGGCTGCCTGAAGATAAAGCCATATTTCAAAGAGGAATGTCACTTTTGATGCGTTTGTCATATAAATGCTGCATGTGGATGCCATTTTTCGAAAAAAGATACAAAAACATGGCTGCAAAATAGAAAGCGGAATATATACTACCGAGTGCCAGCGCATGAGAGCATCTACTCAAACTCGTAATAATCCATAGAGTAGAAATTGATAGAACAGTTCTATTAACGGTTTGCTAAAGATAACATATAAGTTTAGACAATGCTATTCTGACGAACGTCATCGCGTGTTTTACTTATCTTGAACCTATTTTAGTACACAATCAATAGACATGGTTAGGGATTACACCACTACCTCTGAAAGTCAAACTCTCTCTGCCTCACTAGGGTCAAGATCCACATGATTTCACATGGATCGTATATTCCAGTAAGGAAATGCCAGCAAACTTACTGTCTAGACAGCAGAATTGTAGGTGTTCAACATTACTAAAGGCTATCCTCATTTCCCCTCCTACGCTGCACTTAATATCAAGCAAAAGAAAAGAGTTAATGGGAATGATTGGAAATATCTGCTTATCATTTCAGATGAGAATTGGACGCTCATTGTGAAGGGTTTCTGACCACTTTTCTTAGTAAATTTGAGTTGGATTGATGCATCGAATTCATCTACAAACATTACTAGCTGCCCTATGGAGATGCTACAAGAATGCTGTCCCAACACGAAAACGAAAAGATGAACCGAACGCATAAGTAAACAATCTAGCTTTTTAATACATTTATTCTAAAATACAAAAAGTTTTAAAAAAAGGATATTCGCAGAGATATCGTCACTTTAAAATAGAGATATCATTGTTCTTAATATATTTCCTTTTTTCGATCAAGAATTATAATCGTCGGCATATGCGGAAATGTGAAGGAAAGTGAAAATGCACAAACACAAAAAGTAAGAGAGATGGTGCTTAATGATTGAGTATAACAGTGGTACCACCATAGTAGTGGGGAAACCAATTTTTATTTATTATTTTATATGATTATAATTACCTTATCTTTATTAAAATTATCTTTTTTGTTAGGATGAAGTTATTCTCCTTAAATTAATTAAGTTAACATCCCTCAGTTCTTCCCAAGAGTATGACAATGCACATCAATCGATGCACTATCATGGAGCCACAATATCCAACAATCGAAATACCGTACTATTCTCCCGAAGTTTCCCTCACCTAGGATGCACTTATTTTTTATACTTTCGAGGGGGAGAATAAAGTAGTAGTAATGTAGATTTTTAGATTATTCTTTTTGTTCTTTTCTTGTAATGTAGATGAATGAGGGAGTGAACGACTTTTCCTATTTCTCTGCTTAGTCCCGAAAATAATAATTAATAGTGTAGAATAAGTTTTATGTTTCATTATACGAATTAGCAAAAACATTCTCCTTACTAATTAAATAGAAATAACCTATTTAATATCCTATTGCATGAAAGAACTGTAATCAGCCGAAGTCTATAAAATACGACTGGCAGAACCTGGCAAATTCTAGTTTCAACAACTCATGAAAAATGCTGCCACATTGAGTAGTCTGCAATGTTTTATATTAATCTTTCTGTAACAATCCTATTATATGTGTAACAATCCTACTGTATGAATGGCAGTTAAGAACTAATAATACTTTTGTAGTATAAGGATGTGTTGAGTGAATCTTATAGCGACTTGTATTTGAATGCATGCAGATATAATCGACATACGATTTACGCCAATTATTTTCCCTAGCATTTCGACAAAATTGTTAGAGGTAGGACGAGACCTAGATGTGGGGGGAGAAAAATAATGTACACTAACGAGGATGAGGGGGGATATATTATTCTTATTATTTTTGTTCGTTCTTTTCTTCGTTTCTTTTTTTTATGATTGATATTTTTCCTGTTCGTAAGTATGAAGGATATTTTTTTTGTTTGATATTTTCGTTTATGGAAATATTCTTTGTAGAAGATAATAAGTTATCTTTCGGAAAGAGTTAACTAAAACAACCTTGCACCTAAATACACTTAGTTCATCTGTATCAAATAAACCCCATTCTCCAGTTTCGTTACACAAATGAGGAAGGAAGGTTACGAGAGTACAAGTAGGATTCAAACCTAAAGAAAGAATTCTACTCATCCCAACTAATTTAGGATATTTACGTATAAATACGAAATAGTACTACCTACTTTATCTACCCTATAATTTATCTACACTATTCATTATTCCATTATTCCGGCCGGGATCGAACTCGATCGGCCAAATGAACAATAGCTCGTTTACACTTTCATTGATTTCAACTATTATGCTGTTTGAATGAGGATTCGAAAAATATTGAGCTTTATATATTTTGTGCTTGCAGAAAACTTATGAATTTCAACCAGACAATTTTGATAAGAATTCACAAACTTACTACTGTGCTATAATCTATTTTTAATGAAGTACATTTTAAAAATTTCTCAAAATGTCATTTCCATTTTTTCAATCAGCAATTCGACGCATCTGACCATACTTTAACATATTTTTTTAATAAGTATATTTGCTAGTGGTGGAGGATAATTCTACTTTATCATTTTGCGGCATAAATAGCAATGAAGAACTTCCTTAAATAAATATAAACTTCGGAAGCAACACCTACGACTACGCATATGTGTACAGACTTTGTAGGAGGAAGAAGCAAAACCCCGCTGACGCGCCCGAAACACCCTTCAAGATTGTTTCCTTCAGCAATTTCTAGGGAGATTAAGAAATTTAAAATGGCAACAAACGGAAGAGAAAAAACGAAATAGCTAGTCAATTTTTGATCAAGTACTATTGTACAAGCAAAGTTTACTGGAGGAAATGTATTCTTTCTTTTCTTTCTTAGAAACCTCCTCTGCCCTTGGATTTCTAGCCCTTCCGACGAAAAGAGTGCGACTTATTTCGAGTTTTTTTCATAACTGTTACTCTGAAGTACAATTCGACGGACAGGAACATATTTTTTATGGTACTCATACCATGAAAATTGCTTTCATATGGCTGCACTATTCTATTCCGTAAAGCAACCTTTTACTTAAGTTGATTTTTGTTGCACTGTCTTTGCATTCCTCTCTCTGTTCTTTTCTCCAGCGTAATACCTCGTAAATTCGTATCGAATTTGCCGTTTCAAGCTTTCTAACTTGTTTATATTTGTTTGCTTGATGATGCGTGTTCGTACAGAGTAAAATAGAATGGTGACTGTGCAGCATTCCATGATGTCACTGTTTCCACTTGCTTGCCTGAAGAAGTACCCTTGCGGAACCAAGAGATTTCTCTCTGGTTGTATCATTCCTTACCAAAGAAGTAATCAACGCACTATCTCTCGAATTACAGATCCATTGAGCCTGAAAAGCCGCATCGTCACTGGACAACGTGGGGAAAGTTCTCTACTGTTTCCTTCGTCTTACCGAGTTTCATCGTCTGTCCATTCTTTATCCTTAGAAAAGTGCGCATTCTCTTCGTCAACATTCAAGAATGTAAAAAATACTACCTCTCCTTCCACTTCTGCAAAAAAGCGCGCGGAAAAAGAACGTGAAGAATCCTTGAATCTTTCCAGAGGTAACAAGGAAGCCGCAGGAAAAGAAAATTCAAGTAAGGAAACCACTGTTACTCCAAATTTGAAGACTTCTGCATCTCCTTCAACTGAGGTGTCCTCCCAAGCAATTTCTTCTTCCGCCTCGTTGAAAACTGACGCACAACCTTCTACTGTATCTTTTTCCTCACCCCCGAAACCTTCACCAGTGTCTTCCCCGCTTCAGCAAACTCCAATAGAAAAAAATATTTTTACGCCTGTAACTCCCCCTGTTACGGTTTCTACAATAGATGTTCATTTATCCGGAAAGAATTACGATGGAATAGACTCCATGAAAATGAATGACGAGTTTGTGCGGAGATCGGATAAACTTATCAAAGAAATTATCTCCTGTAATTGGGGTGACTATTGGAACATCGTAATGAATTTGCCATTTTGGGAAGCAGAATTAGAACGGATCCAAACTGAGGGACAGCATCGTCTACATTGTCCTGTGGTATGTATAGTGTTTTCTTGTCAATGAGGGAGTTCATTAGAATCCTGTGAGCTTGGTAACGTTTTTTTTTTTTGCGATAAAATTCTATTTAAAAGGTCTAATTGGACATGTAAAATAATATATCGCGGTCATTTTTCGTTTTTGTTAATTCCCTTCTACGAATTATATTTTTTTGAGATTTTAAAACAAACAGCTTTTGCTTGTTGTGTAATATTTTTCGTGGCTCATGTTAGTGGGAGAAAGCATGTAGAAAATTTCTTGGTATGGAAGCATTTCTCTTTTACGGTTCCTATTTATTGGAATTCTTTTGTCCACCATGCCAAAACCATTTAGGAAAAGTGATGATTCTTGCTTCAATAGTACTACTTTGTTTGCTCCTTTATGTTTTTATTCTTCTTTGTATGTGACTGTGCAGTTTTCTTCCTATTTACTATATCTGAATCGGCTTTTTGATGTTTTATATCAATGTGAAGACATTACTGATAATATAAACGAAGTTCTTGAGCAAAACAGCCGTTCTGCAGGTATGTGTACGTGGTTTTGATGCGAGAGTGTGTGTGGATTGCTATTGACTTATATAGTATTTTTGTGATAGTGCTTGCATGTTTTTCCTTGTTAGAATATATGACTTTGTTCAGAATTTTTCCCTTCTTTTATCATGCTTTTTTTTCCTTTTACTTTGGATCTGTTTTTGTTTGCTAAGCTTGCCTCTTATTGCTATGCTTTTCCCTGCGTCCATTTATTTCAACTCCCTTTGTAATCCCTCAGTTTCTTTTCATAATTCTTCGGGTTTAGTTTTTGTTTAACATATTTACTTTTTATTGTATCTCTGTCTTGATTATTTCTGAGTGTGTCTAAGGCGCATCGTCTTGGTAATAATGAAGTTTCTACACTCTAGTATCTCTCTTTATAGTTTGTACAAGATTTTTAGACACATTCAATGCATCAATCAGGAGTATCTATGTTTTAATTGTTTTATTAGGCATTGCTGGTACGGGATTAATGGCGCATGAGCCAGTAAATAATATTGGAGAGCATGCAGAAGCCATTACAAATGCATACGAAACTGTAGTGAAGGGGTATCAAGAATTTCGTCCGCAAATTGAAGAGATGGTGGGCCATGGGATTGCCTTACTTCGTCAAAAGCATAAATTCAAATGGTCTTCCATGCATTCCTATTTTTACTAAACTAACCTCAATTAACATAGGATAGGATGGCGTGCGTAGATGACTTAGTGTCCATCGTTTTTCTCTGTCTCATCTTTCCTTTTTGCCTCTACTTAATTTTTCACCAATATCATAGGCTGCTGCCCGTGCTTTCAAATTTTCTATATTAGTTGCTTTTTCTTATTCCCTACTTTTGATCTCAACAATCTCTCCAAGGCAAATGGAGCACGGATGTGGTGTGTCTGCAAGTTTTCAAGCGGTGCAACAATTCTATATTCTTGGATCCCTCTGCGCTTCGTGTATTTCTCATGTTGAAAAACTTTTAGCAGAAGAGAAGAAAAAAAGTTTCTTTATTATACTCCCAATTGTTAGTTTTTTGCTTTTTTCATGTACATACGACCTACCTCTCTCTTTTTCCTGTAAATGGCGAAATGAGACAAAAATTATGCGGTCTTAAAAACTAATACCTGTCTTATGGAGAATACCTTCTTGGTTTAAATACACGATTTTCTTAAATATGTATATGATGTAGTCTTCTGATAAAAATGCTGTTCATCGTTTCTTTTTTTCACTTTCGTAATTCTTTCATTTCGTTATTTCCTCCCCCTGTAAGCTCTCTCCAATTCTTTTATTTCCCCTTGTTTGGCTAAGAAATTGTCAGAGGCACTTGTGATATATAGCCATACACACGCATTGGTAGTGGGTAAAGGGCCAACATTCTGCTCCGCAAGGATACTATCTCTTACAATTGTGCCTTCTATTATTACCCACGAAACGAGAAAAGCTTTGAAAATAAAAAAGCAAATCACTAAGTTTGATAAGAGAAACAATAAAACAGCGAATTCTTCGTACAGAGGAAGAAAAATTACGTACTAAAAACAGAAAATTTTAACATATAAAAGTATAAAAGTAGAGACTATAGTGTTTTTTGATGCAAATACCGCATTCTCATTAACTTTTCATAATCACGGACAAACGTGCTGCTCATCTTAGCTAATTTTATAGGAAACAACACACAGTACATTTCCCGATGCGCCAGCCTCCAGCTTCTTTTAGCTCACAAATATTTTTACACCTTAAAACATGGAAACGATGCTATTCTTTATCCATCTGCGTCATTGCTCACTATTTCATGGGATTACGAGCGACATGACCCTCTACAAATCGTATTTACACGATAAGAATAAAAGATAGCGCTAGACGTGCGCGGAGGGGGGGCGCAGTTCAGTTCTTCATGGCACTCCCGCGCGCAACGCGCAAAAATTTGCGTTTAAAGTTTGTTCCATCCTGTAATTATCATGTTTCCAAGCCCTAAAAAAAGTTCATCACCAGCCGCTTCTTACATAAAATGAAGTAAGATTGCAATTTCTTAAAATCTCACGGAAGTGGTTGTGGAACTGTGTTGGAAAATTTTTCAATCAAGTGTACGTACAGAGTTCTTTCATCGTTGCTCAGTGCATGCACCCCTATTTACTTTTTGCTGTATTCTTAATCGTAATTGTGTGTTTGCGTGTATTTTGCGCCTACCAGCTTTTTCCAACATTCTTTTCTCAATATTCGATGTTTTAAAGTTCCTAACCCAATAAGTTTTCTGTACAATTTCTGTTTTTTCCGTTGAATTTGTAGCTCAAAGCAACGGTGCAAATGAAGCATTGAAAAAAGCAAATCGAATGGCAACATTCATTTTCGGATACAACGAGAGAGACAAAGACTTTTAATGTGCGAAAACAACACTGTAACGAATCATGATTTCTATCGCTTCATTGTTAGACAGAAAGAAGGGGTTAAAAGTGTTTAAAAAAAGAACCGATGGATAAAACTTGATAAAACAGTAGCAAAATACTCTGGTATAAATAGCAAAACAAACAACATCTACCTAACTAACTAAACCCAGAGATACAAATAGCTATAGATTAAAGAAAAAATAGAAGCATGCACCATACATAGAGCCAACAAGTAAATTCACAAAAAAATAAATTTGTGGTAACTTGATTAAAGAAGCAGAAAAAAAAGTGATACACAAAAAACAAAAAGAGGTGTTTGTAGCTTTCATACAAATTTCCATTGCTTGGATAAACGGAAACCACAACGAAGTAATCCTAATAGACTAGGTGAATATGGAAAATTCCCCCACAACTCTTTGGATCTGTAAAAGCATCAGGATAAACAAAAAGGGTGATTTATAGTAGGGAGAAAGAAAGCTTCATGTATAGAGACCGATAAAAAATATGAAATTTAAAAGTATAGGAATTACATACACAGGAATCGTTATGCATGCAAAAATAACTTTAATAAGAGTAGACCATCGGTTAGAATTTAAAACTATCGACTGTAGAATTAAGAATATCAAATAGAAATAGGATTCAAGTGTAAAAAGAATCATTTTAGAAATCTAAAGAAACAGAAGACAAAAAATGGAGAATGTATGCACCCAGTACTTCTTTTTGTCTGCAAATACATAGAAGAATGTTTTACTTTAAATCAATAGATTGAGAAAGCAATCCACAATCATTAACAGATCTTAAAATTGCTTCAAAAAGAATCCTTGCTTCTGGAACACGGCCACAGGCTCGTAAGGCTTCAACATACCTGAAGAAAATAAAATAAAAAAAGAGAAAGAAGTGGAAATGCCATAAAAAACATAAAACAAAGAATAGAGGTAGGAAAAATAAATGCAAGTACTACGATTTTTGAAAGAAACGTATAGAGAAGACTCCATTGAATGATAATAACAAACTATTTTTATACTCAAAAACTTGATACTATCTATAGTATACAATCAGGAAATCCATGCTATGAAATAGATTTTATGAAAAAAACAAAAGAAAACTTCTCCCAATGGGCCCATAAAGGCTCAATGAAGGTGATAAAATTCTTAAAAAATCATAGCATAGATTGAATACTAATCCATGAAATTTCAACATTAATTTAATGTTTTTTTAAATGCAGCTTTTCGTTGGATTCTCTATTTTATAGAGAATACTCATCTACGTTACTAAAAATTATTTAGTTTTAAAGGATTATAAAAATGGGTTGAAAAATACCATTAAAAATACAAAATTCCTTGTTATTTCTCATCGCATGGAATTCCTTGATAGGTTATCTCTATCCTACGTATCTCTGTACCATATTTCATTTTGTTAAATTAAAAAAATTATTTAAATCTCTTCAAAATTATTTAAATCTCCTCTTCAAAATTATTTAAATCTCTTCTTCAAACGAATTTCTGTCTTACCAAAGAAGTGTATTGGCAGTATAGACATTCGAAGAAACATGTTTTTCCAAATGAATATTTTTTTGTTCACCTCCATTTTCTATTTCTTTCAGTGTGAAGTTTGTACTTGCAGTGAAGGAGGCATCCAATTCAAAAGCTGCCACCGTTTTTACAAAATGTGAACTTGTGCCTTCAACAAATCCAATTTCTGCTAATCGTAGAAGAGAAGGCCCTTTCAAAGAAACAGAGAAATATATAATAAAACAAGAGGATGTGTAGAGTACAAAGATGATATTTAAAACAAAGAAATAGAAAAAAAAGTAAATGAGGAGGCTTTACGAGAGGAAACACTCAAGAGGAGACGTAGAAAGAAAAATGGAAACATATATTGCATTATCGAGTAAAAGAGAGAGTTGAGAGTGAGAGTTGAGAGAGAGAGTTGAGAGAGAGAGTTGAGAGAGAGAGAGAGAGTTGAGAGAGAGAGTTGAGAGAGAGTTGAAAGAAAGAGAGAGTTGAGAGAGAGAGAGTTGAGAGAGAGAGAGATTGAATAGAGAGGAATGCGTTGAGAGACACAGTACTAAGCAAGTATTTAACAGATTTCTCCCCTTCCCAAAAATATAGAAAGAAATACTCTTTCATCAAGATATCTGTAAAAAATTATGGGCAGTAAGGATATACCAAGAATAAAAATTACATCTTTTTCAAAAATAATTCTATCCATTCGTCAATAGGGCAGATAAACTTTTTTTTTGCTTAGAAAATACTCTTTCTGCCAGCCATATCACCAACAGAAAGAAGATGAAAAGAAAGGAATAAAAAATAAATTTTGATTTAGAAATAATGGCAGATCAAACTCCAAAATGAAAAGAGAAGAAATAGAAAAGATATAAGTCACACCCAATGAAAAAACAAAAATATAAGCAAATAAAATGACAGTAATAAGAAAAACAATAAAGAAAACAAACTCTTTTCGTTATAAATAAAAAAATTACACACTGACGAAGAAACTCCCATCATGAAAAAAATAAACATACTCTATTCTCACAATAAAATGGAGAACATATGTATAGTAGTTTTTGATTGATTTAAAAAATACTAATAAAGAATAAATTGTATCAAAAAAAGAGAGTCTACAGCTTTCTATAATAGCAAGTAGAAGCCTTCTTATTCTTTATTTTTTATACAGAAAAAATGTATTTTTTTACTTTTAAAATTCATCACAGTTGTCCTTTCATAGATATATCTTTGTTTTTGGTAGCAATTGAATTTTTTTTTTTAAAGGAAAAAAATTACATTATTTCTCCGTTAAAATAGCGTTCCCTCTTCTAACAAATTTATTTTTCAGATGAAGCCTACTTCTTCTCGAATGATGGATTCTTCAAGTTGTAATAAATCCAATAGAGGTTCAACTAATTGGATAGAATATGAACCTCCTTCAATATAATCCAACAACTCAAGCCATATAACCGCCATACAACGTAAAAACTCACAGTCATGCTCTTGTTGCTGCAATTCTGTAAAAAATTGAAGATAAAATAGTAGGAGGAGGAAGAAGAAGAGAAGATAAAATAGTAGGAGGAGGAAGAAGAAGAGAAGATAGAATAGTAGGAGGAGGAAGAAGAAGAAGAGAAGATGGAATAGTAGGAGGAGGAAGAAGAAGAAGAGAAGATGGAATAGTAGGAGGAGGAAGAAGAAGAAGAGAAGATGGAATAGTAGGAGGAGGAAG
>JADAQX010000809.1:0-23802 GCA_015476325.1 Cardiosporidium cionae
TAAGCGTTTTTACTATATGGAAAGCATCTATTTCTCAAGATGGAATGACCACCGTAATTGAAACATAATATAATGGGAATCAAGAATACGTCTTTAGTTTTGCTATTTTTTTCTTTAAAATTATATCGTTTGTTTATGTCTTTTACTTTTGGTAAGAAAATGCCCTTTTTCTGTATTGCTTTCATTCTCGCAAAGTTCATAAGACAGGATATAGTAGAAATAGGATTCTATTTTTATGTTTGAAAATTTGAAAACGGATTGAGTAAGAATGTAAGATTTGCTGTTATATTTACACAACGAGGATGCATCGTACAAGTTTACAGCGTCATAAAATTAGATAGTGTAGTCGTGTGACAAAGATTCTTTATGAAAACTCGTGATGGGATGTGGTGCGCTATTTTCCTGTTTTTTCAGCTGTTTTTGTTCTCTTTCTGAGTTGTTCGCTGCTCATTTATATTAGAATTCGTAGTTTTAAAATGTTTTTATTTGAGTTAAGTTTTTTTTTGTTTTCTTAAGAGGAAAATTAGTAAAAAATTTTAAAAGCAATGTTCAATAAGTTATCTTGATTCATGTAATTCCATTCGCGAAGTACACTTACAGTAATGCGATCAACTGACGTGTAAGTCAACGAATAATTGAAAGGAGCTATCTGTTGTGACCTCATCTTGCAAATCATTAATTAGACTGCAATTTTATCGTTGCTCTAAGTCGTGAAAAAGGGATCATCATAAGCCCATGCAAGGGTTAACATACTTTTTCTTTCCGAGTTGAGGGGCACTGTTAGTACGCGGAAATCCGCATCTAATTTGAACATGTGCATGCATTTTTCAGTGTAACTACATTTTTTTAACGCGGCTTATCCAGGTTTTTATGTAACTTGGTGTTTACTACTCTTTCTGCTTATTGTAATGGTGTAAAACGTTTATTGCAGATGCAATTTGGGCTCCATATCCTTATTTGCCGATCATAAATTCGTAATTTTGACTATTGGTTTAGATGACTCTGCGATTGATTTAAACAATTCTATAAAAAAATTTGTAGTTCTTTCAAATCAAGCTTAGTATTTATAATTATGAAATTTAACTATTTTCAGTATATTTAGATCCATTTTGTGAAAAGTAGTTCTGTTAACTAATGTATGTTGCTTCGAATGCATCGTGTGCTTCTTGCGTATCTACCAAGAAAAGAAAATATATAAGTAGTGTACATTGCACGTGGTTCACGCATGAAAAGAACATAGTAACTAAGTGGGTCATCGCAAGAAGATTTTACTACGTGTGTATGATCTTGCAGTTATATTCGAGTATTACGAAAAATAAAAGCATATTACGTGCTTCTCAAAATATGCCATTTTTTAACTATGGTAACAGAAAACTAAACCCAAAGTGCAAGCCGTTAAAACAAAAAACGGAACCAGACACCTCTCTGTGTGTATGTGAATTAAGCTAATCTAGTTGATACCCGCAGTTTTGCCATAGTTTCCTGTTGTTGTACAAATGCTGTAAGTCCATTTTATTTTGCTGTAACTTCATTCTGCTTATATTAAAATATTAGATATGCAATACTAGTTGTATTGAGATAGATGGTATTATATAAAATATAGAAATTAAGGATCGCTTCATATTTTATTTACATGGTGTATATAAAAAATGTTTTTTTTAGTTTTGTACTGTGGTATTAGTGGTCTGCTTAGTTTGCATTTTGTATAAGTTTTAAAATTTGAGGTCAGGCAGCTTAGGAAAATTTGCTTCTGTAAACAGTTCTTGTTAAGATTGAGATATTCTGAGTTATCTCTGTTGATCTATAATGAGCGAATGTAAGAGATAAGCTCTTCAGTCTAGACGGGAGTTGAATTTTACGTGCGACAGTAAGTAAACAATTGAGCAGATTATGTGACAAACAATTTCAAGCAGCAAGGAAGGAATTTAAGAATAGGCAAACTAATAATGTTGGGTAATATTTAATCGAGGGAATATTGAAAGATTAAACATGCTAAAATAAGTTAGACTGTAATAGTTAGATTAAAAATATTTTCTTCCTAATTACGTGTAGATATTTCTGTCAGTAGACAAGTCTAGAATAACAAGACTGATCTTACTACCTCCCCTTTTAGCTCCGACTCTGCGTTTACTTCTAGGAGTATGTTAGTTGCCAATGTTCTTGGTTGCTCGTCAGCGTCGGTTGTATTTGTGCGTATTCAAATACATACTTACTCTCCACTACTACCCGGGCTACTCCGTAACTACTTTCCGCATAGTTTAACTTATTCCTAACATATATCATTTCATTAAGTCACCTTCATTCCTACACTACTTACTCACGGTATAATTACTTAACCTAAACATTAATTACGTAACCTAGCATCAAGTACTTAACCTAGCATTAATTAACGTAATTAGACATTACTTATCCGCTTACGCTACAATTCCGCTTGTTACAGTTCTACTGTATTTATTTGAAAGACTTCGAAAATACAGCTAGAATATTTCTCATTTCTTTTTTTAGGATGCTATCGTATACTTTATATTTTTTGGTTCTACTTATGCACTTTGTGCTTGCATAATTTGATGTTGATCAAATTGGGAGGTATAAGAAAAGCTGTACGCATGCTTAAACCGTACAACTGTTATTAGAACTTAAAAAGCAGACCATTATTTCTGTAAAAAAGGATGCTTTGTGCTATTGTAGTGCTTATTTTGTTGCTTTTTGACCCTGCTATTTTCTAATGGGAAAGCTGATTGGTTTTGATTCACTTGGTGTTTTCTAGACTCCTAAGGATGCGGGTATTATTTTCACTTACTCTTTTGAAAAATTATCCAAAAATTAATATAATTGCTTTGGGTAGAAGTCCTACTGTACCGTATTATACTTTTGCTGTCACTCAAGGTACGTCGGATATTACCAAAATGGAACCTCTCGATGAAATACTAATCTAACATTTATACTTATCAGCTCCTAAACTTGTTTGTCGCAGTTCTAAGTCGTTTACTCACCGTAGCACGTAAAATTCAACTCTCATGTACACCGAAGAGCTTATTTCAAGCATTCGCTCATTTCAAGTCAACAGAGATTGAAATATATCAATCATAACAAGTTCTAACACATATCATAATATTTATTCACTTTCATTCATACATTACTTACTCAGGGTATAATTACTTAACCTAAGAATTAATTACTTAACGTTCACACTACAATTACCTAACCTCTTACTTACTACCTAGATACACTACAAATCCATTTGTTACAGAAGTAATTACGAGATTTATAATCCCAGAAACCCCAAATGGTATTTTTGAATTATCAAATGCATATTGACATTACATGGGATTATTGCTTTTTATAATTTCAGCTCATTTTTATTACCATGCCGCATTGCTCCTTTTGTGGCGAAATATTGATAATTTCATGTTTCAACATTATTGATTTTCTATTCACGAATTGAGCTGCTTCGGGCTTCGGAATTCATTTTTTCATAACTGGAGTTTAAATTTTCAGAAAAGTAGTAGCATTTACGTACGAATAATGCTGTTTACAGCCGAGAGGGATTACGAAAAAAGAAGAAACTAACGAAGCGTGTGTGGGGCTATATGAGGTAATTTGCGTGGTATTGTGAAGGTAATTTCCGGGAGAAGCGCCTCGCTGCAATTGGTCAAACACACAGCTATTCAAGTCAAATCAAGTCATCTTCCTCCTCTATACAAGTAACTCTGAAACAAATCA
Source organism: Cardiosporidium cionae (assembly GCA_015476325.1). Taxonomy (NCBI): domain Eukaryota; phylum Apicomplexa; class Aconoidasida; order Nephromycida; genus Cardiosporidium; species Cardiosporidium cionae. The sequence continues at coordinate 3,724 of JADAQX010000809.1, forward strand.
AAGCAAAAAGTATACTTGAAGTAACATGTAACATATAGCGTGTAAATGCTGTTTTGCTGTTTGTCGTTTCGAACGTGTGTCAGCAAAGTAAGGATGTTTCTTCGTCGAGGGTGCAAGTGGATCGGCGCGATTTAACAAAGTTAAATGAATTGATACCGCGACAATCGCCTTTTTAGTTACGCGTACTGACAAGTCAAAGTGCTGAGGGAATGAGCGCTACACTTGTGTAGCCAAGTTCATCCACAAGCTCGCACCCTCTCTATTAAATATTTCACAACTTTTATTTTTCCATACCATGCAACCTTATGCAAGCATTACCATCTTCGTCCACACAATTAATTACTGTACCATTCTCCACTAAATATTCAACAACTTCTATTTTCTTATACGACGCAGCTTTATGGAAAGGAGTATAGCCAACTTTTTCCACAGCATTAATTTTAGAACTTTTTTCTACTAAATATTTCACAACTTCTATTTTTCCACTTGTTGCCGCCTCATGCAAAGGAGTGTAGTCGTGTGTTTTCACAACATTAACGTTAGCATGCTTTTTGATTAAACGTTTCACAGCTTCCACATTCTCTTCAGACGCAGTCTGATGTAAAGGAGTATTGCCGTCTTTATCCGCAGTACCAATATCGATGCCACCTTTCACTAGCTTTCGCGGATCATGAATAGATCCTGCATTTGTAGCTTTGACCAATGCAACTTCGTCATCTGAAATATTACTTTTCTGCTCTTCCACACTATCCTCCACTTCAAAGAGTTTTTTCTAACCTTTATTCATTACAACCTAGAAACAGGTTCTTAGCTGCCTAGCTAACTTGCTGTTTTTATCAACACTTACAAATAGATATATCCAATTAAGTACACCAGATGATTTTTACGCTACCATGGAAATAAAAAACACAGGCAACGTAAGAAAAACAATCCACAATCGAATCAATACAACTTGATTGAAAAATCAAACTATCAAGAAAGAAATAAAAAAACTACATAAGCTTTGATATTCGGTCTAGTTAATGCACAGGCAAATTATTCACTACAGCCAACAAGCTAACTAGAAGTAGCATCTAAAAAACTATTCAAACATGAGAAATGAGCAATATGAAACATCCATTGCTCACTGTTTGGACTAAGAAGATATTCAGTTCACAGCATTTCAATCTCTACAAAAAATATGGAATGGCATAAATACAAAGCAAAAAAGAGTACAACGAGAACCCCTTTGTACTTCTGATGAAAAATTAAACTTTGGGACACCTATCGAATAGTAATAATAATATGAATTGCATATACGTACGTATTGATAGATTTATCTCCATTGCATGGGAGGTTTTCATGATAGTAACAATGTCGATTGTATGAATTTGAAGTTAAAGCAATAAAAAAATTATGGAGTCACACAAACGTGATAATAGATACATTTCTTACTTCTTCCATTTTATGAAAATGCTGCAACCAAAAATATGTTGAAAAATACAAAGGAACTACTGCAGTAGATATATCTTAATTGTGTTTGTATCTTCACATTTTACAAATGAGATGACAGGAGGTGATTGCATGTATTTTTCTTTTATCTGGTCATATTAAGTGGCAAATATTTTCTCTCGTGTCTTTGTGCCTTTTTCTTAATGCATATTTATTTAATTCTGTAAATAAAAGGGAAATAGTGGAATGTTGTAACAGAAATATCACAGCAGAGCAGATTACGCACTTTATTTTATTTTTAGTTTATTGTAATTATTCTTTTTTTGTAATTACCTTTTAGTACATAGTTATTTTTCTTCAACTAGTTAAGTCAACAACCTGTATTATTTCCCACAAGCATATTGTAGCGGATATCGTAGTCTATATTCGAAACAATTTAAAATCATCGAGCCGCCCAACATCGCCGCAATCGAAAATACTGTGCTTTCCCTCGATGTTTTTCCGTGGTCGAGATGCACTTAATTTACTTTCTTGAAAAGGGGAATAAGAGAGAAGTAGTAGTTAAAATACATGTTCTAATTTTTATTTTTTTCTTGCAGCGTAGATGAATGAAGTGTGAATGATTTTTTTTTAATATTTATTTCTGCAGACAGTTATTATTAGCGTGGAGTAAGTTTTATGTTTCGTCTAAAGAAATTATAGAAAGCGCCCTTCTTGTTAAATAAATAGAAATAGGCTATTTAACGTTTTACCGCATAAAAGAACTAATCAACCGAAGTTGGTAGAATACTATTGGTAAGACGTGGTTAACTATAGTAGAAATAGTTCGTAGTGGAAAAACACCACGTTCACATAATATTATACCTCGAAATCATATTACTGACTCTTAATGATTTTATGCTTAGTTTTTATAAGTAGCTGTCTCTTCCTTTTTCATCATTTTCCACTTGTAATTCTTAAGACTTTCTTTTAAAGATGCGCTCATGGACATAATAAAACGATCCCTCACTCACGAAGATCTTACACTTTTAGCCATCATTTTCTTTTTTTATTGCGCCGCATTCTTGTGTAAACGTGGTCTTTTCGGCCCCCTTTGTCAATCAATGTCGCCTCCGGCTAATTTGTGGTTTGGAACGTTTTGTCTAAAAAGTATGATATTCGATCAACTTAAGAACTATATATAGACAAGCAAGACTTTCCTGCGTACGGAGCCTTCTCTAAAACGAAGCTGAAATACTAAAGATGTTTTATCGTAGCTCCTGCTTCACCGTATGAATTTGTGTACTACGGCTTTTAGTAAACTACCTGTGTAAAATGAACTTGCATGCAAGCTAAAACAGACAATTGATACCTTGGAATGCTCTACTGCTATTCTAATCCTACCTACCGGTAAATGATCGAACAAGCGAAATGATTTATTATTAAACTACGTACATCATAAACTGAGCCGATTCAAAAGTCAAACAAAACAAACAATGAAAGTCAGACGATGACAAGTCTGACTGCTGAAACTCTTTTAGCGGGGGGGATGATTTGTTATTCTGCATACAGAATCAATAATATTAATTTGCATTCGAAGTTTATCCTAGATTGCTGTCATTGCATTTTAGCTTATTTAATGCAAGGTAGAGTAGTGCCGAAAATTGTGTCGAGCAACTTATTCTAGGGTATAGTTGTTATTCGCCCGAGGGTTCTTTCAAACTGTTGTATAGTGTTTACTGTATCATTTTAGGGGAATTGTTAGAACTGATATGATGTATACATAGCTAGGTGACTGCACTTGAAACCGAAAAAAACAATCAAGGCATTATTCGTCAATAGCAAGCTTGTATGCCATGGATTTTCATCTTTGCATAGCAAATTCACTATTTTCAAAATTATTTGATGGAAGTTATTCACCGTTTGAGAAGAAATTACCCATAATAGATGCAAACTACGCTGATGTAACCGAGGAATTTATTTAAAATGTAATTTTCAAAAAGTAAAAGATAAAATAGAGACTGCACGAACTCGAATTGTCTGGAGGTACTTATACACTATGTGTCCTTGCTTACCATTGAGTGTATTCACATGGTAAGGCTGAGCTATTTTTTAAGTGCTGCAAAATGATACTTCGATCGTAGTTGCTCTGTTGATGCTTTGCACACTCGCTTCTTCAGTCTCTATCTCTTCAATGATTAGTAATTTACTTTAATTGCCACCGTTGCAAGATGATGTCTTTAGCAAGAGAATTTTAACCACTTTGGCATAACATCTCCTCTTGATGAAAAAGCGCCGAGGTCTCTTCTTTCGGGGTGTCTTCATAAAAAGCAGTAACCGATGATTTTTAGTAAGCACCGCATCCCCTTGGTACAATATCAATAAAATATTTTCTTTAACATCCCTCTTCAAAATAAAATAACTTTAGGGTACAAATCTAACAAATGGAATGTGGTCTATGCACTCATAAATCAAATCCTTGGTTCAAAGTAATGGAAGGTTCCCAGAAATCATTAATGAAATTCATTGATATATTTCTTGGTCTCCCAAGACGTGTTTTTGAAAATATTGCTCTCTTTTTGTATCCGTGTGAAATACGGGAAAGCTTTATGTGCCTCAATAAGTCCTGTTACTGGAAGCTCAAAGACGATAGCGCAGGCCTATGGGAAAAACTGACTGTTTTACATGGCGTCTATTGTACGTGTATACTGGCTAACCCTCCATTGTCAACTAGAAGATCTAAGGGAAAAGTATCAGTAGGATACCAAATACACAGCCGGAATCCAATTGCTGTAAGAACGGTACATTTGGCGACAGCAAATGCTGGAAAAGACGATGGAGTGCCTACTTCTTTTCTACGTGAAGCAGCTTTACTACAAAAGCTGGATAACCAAAACATAGTGCGGTATTACGGTACAGAATTAGACCGCAAATCAGCTCAGCAGAATATATTACACATTATTACAGAATTTATACCTCAAAATTTACAAGATGTGATTCGGAGATTCTACGGAAATAGCCATCACGAGTTTCTGAAAGAAAGAAATGATAAGAAAGTGTATATTCAGAACATTCTGGCCCAACTAGTGAATGGAGTAGCGTATTTACATGAAAGGGGAATCATTCACAGAAATTTGAAACCAGAGAACATATTTGTGCTTGAACCAATACCAGGGGATACCATAAATAATGCAGATTGCTGCAAAACAACAATCAAAATAGGTGACTTTGGGATGAGCAGGCTGCTTAACTCTCATCTTGAAGAATACACTCCAGAAGGTAAAGCAAGGAAAGATATGGTATATTTCTATGAAAAATACTTAGAAATAGATAATGGAGAGCGAGTTTCAGTATTGCAATCATTGCTTGATTCTTACATTAATTCATTGCTATTTATATATGATTTTTCAAAGCTTTTGCTTCTTGAGTGCGCCACTCTAAGGCGTTACCCTTCTGTAATGTAGATTGTAGAATTGGTGTTAGAAAATGAGCTTAATTTGTTGAAATTTCAAATGCAGATCCACGAGATCGGGAACGTTCCTGGCGGGAATCTAAAAGGCTGTATTACAAAGCACCCGAATTAATAATGCGCGTACCGACATATGGCCTGGAAGTCGATATGTGGTCGGTAGGAGTAATTTTCTTGGAAATGGTTCTTGGATACCTCCCCTTTTCTGCACAAAATGAATTAAGTTATCTCTGTAGTGTTTTCCGATTGATTGGTACACCTCAGACTAGCGAATGGCCTAGTATAACAGGTTGCCCAAAAGAATTCGTTCGGTGTCTTCCAACATGGCCGCCGCTATCTATAAAAATGATAAACAGAATTTACATGCTCGAAATAAAAAAAAATCAGTCTAAACTGAAGGCCGTTTTTAAACAGTTAGAAGCTACAGATCAGCTGGAAATAGCTCAAAGTCTTCTTGAATTTCGTAAAATCGTAGGAGAAAGTGGACTAAACTTGTTGTTTAATTTGCTGCTATTACCAGGAACAGATCGCATCACAGCTTCTCAATGCGCACAACATCCTTTTCTAAAGAATTTTGGCGCACTTTTTCCTCAGGTATCGGAAATATTTACATCATTTGAGTGAAGCAAATCATGTCTTTTTGTAGGTTATACTTAATGAAGTACAGAGCGCAGATGTATGTCAGTCATTGTTCTCTAATTACTTAAGTTATCGTCCTCTACTGAAAAGCGCTGGAATGGTTTTTTGTGTGCTCAATACAGAGAAACATTATTCCACTTGAGCAAAATTCTTCAGTTGAAAGTTTGGCTGAGCGAAAGGGACTACTCTTTCAGGTCTACAACACTGAAACCTTGGCGTTGTCCCACAGCTTCAATTGGTCTCTGGATACTTTTTCTTCATTGCAAACAACGAACGGTATTGAGACTTATCAAGCCGAAGTAGGTTTGAGCTTTTTTCTATTACACTTTATGCAGATTCTGCTACACTTTTACAAAACGTGCACACTGTACAAAATTTGCTGCTCTTCGAGTATTTATTACTTGCTACATACAGGTTAACCATCTATTTACTTTACAAGAACAATTCGACCTAATGCCACAAACAGTACATTTGGCAATTAGTTTCTTTAATCGATATTTAGGGACGATATTTAACGATGGAATTCATTTACTTGAGGATGATCTACGACAGATAGCCAAAGTATGTCTTAAAATCGCAGATGTCTTGAATGAGAGATCGAAAGAATACTACAAGTCAAACAATGTCTATAATTACACAACTCAGAATAATCTAAGCAGCCCTGAGGATACGACGGAGGAGTGCTTAGGTGAGAAATTCGAATTGGAAAATAGCAAGTTTCTTCAAAGAGAGAAAGCAATTCTCACTAGTCTTCATTTCGACCTACTTGATCCCACAATATTATGGTTTCTCGAAGCATATTTTCAACTCGCAAGAATAAGTAGGGACTCCAAATGTGTGGCATTCGCATACTTTTTGGCCGATCTGGCCCTTTATCAGGAAGCATTGATCTCTTTTTCTCCAATACACAAAGCCCAAATGATAATTCTTATTGCGGTATCAACATATAAACTAGAGTCCACATTTTTTACTTACTCACATGATGTTGCAGCGCTCCCTCGTGGTAAACAGTTTGGAAAATTGGACATTTTCCTCTACTCTGAACCACATGGGAGCAATGAAAGCGCTGAACACACTCATAAAGTTTCTGTATCAAACAGAAAGGATGAATCGCATTTCGATCATCCTTACAATGCTACAAATTCAGTTTTCTTGAATTCTCGCCCTGCGTGTCACACGATAGAAGACCTTCATTTTTCACATCATACTTTCGACTTACCTGAGGAAGGAGAGCAAAAAACATACCACGGTTATAGCCGTACGGCAATCGATACGTCAGTTGAGATTTGTGCAAACAAAAACCAAGCACAGGCAGCTTCATCGGCTAATTGCGCCAAGCAAATACCTCATTCGTTGACGAAATCACAAAGAGTGGCTGCTGAGTGGTTTCTTTCCGTGTGCTTCGATGACCATCTCCGTAGTAGTTTGAAGCCTCAAGTTGCTCCATGTCGAAGTAATGCTAGCTCTCAATGCCCGGACCCGCGCTTCTACTTCTCTGATCAGCTTAGAGGTGTTACAACTAGAGGCATCATTCGCCATTACGAATGCATGGAAACGGAGCTCTCTGAATTCTTTGAAGAAAAAGACACATTATGCAGGTCAAATTCTCTAGGGGAATTAGTGAAATGCTTACGTCTCTTAGAATCCCTTCTGGGTCAACAAAGAGCAAATCCTCTGACTTATAGCGCAGTGCGAGGTATTCATTGCAGCGCATCTAAATTTACTCGCATTGTCCCTAAAACTCCCATCTACTTTCTGCGACTGTTTTTACCACGAAACGCCCGGACGTCGTGAACTATCTGCAAACGAGCAAGTTCTAGAGATCTTATAGATAAAAAAGTTGTAGCGTTCCCCGAAGGTGTGTAATTTGAAGTAGGTCATCCTATAAAGATGTGGACTTATGAATTAGTCGTTGAACTGAAAAGAGCGAGTCGATCAGTACGATTTCATTCCAAAGTTACTAGATCAAGTCAAGAAAATTACAATATAAACAAATCTCAAAGAGTCATAAAATGTTGATGAAAAGCTTTGATGATTATTCTGGCTTGCATGTAACAGTGGTATCGCGACAGAACGAAACACCTATTCTTAATTAATGTTTTATATAGTATAATTATTTTATCGTTATCAAAATCACCTTTTTACTACGTAGTTATTTTTCTTACATTAATTACGCCAACAATCCGCAGCTCCCCTGTTTCCCCCCAAGAGTATCACAGTGCATATAAAGCGATGTAATTACATTGAGTCGCAATATCGAACAATCGAAATTATGGGACAATTTACCCGATGTTTCCCGGAATTAAGATTGTAACAATCAGATTATTGTGATGAGTGCAGTAAGTTCGTAGAAGTTTAATGCCAGATTTATCAGATTGCGATAATTACTGCGTTATGATTGAGATAATTGTAAGTTTGTTTGATATGCAATAACATTGAGAGGATGTAAGCGGGAATAGCTGAAGGTTAACGATATCTGAAGTAGTAGTAAATTAAGGACGAAGTGATTAGCATTGTATTTGAGTGCATGCAAATACAATACAACTCGCGAGTACTGATAACTAACTTAACCCCCGGTGAGGAGTGATTACAGTGAGGGAGGAGATTCTGCGGAAGACTACTTCTTTTTCACCGAAGGTTCTGGACTTAGAGTTATCGGTTCTTTTTTATGAGTTATAATGCAAGATAGTATATTCTTCTTTAAGTAGTTTAGGTAAGAAGACTTTGTAAGTATTAACTCTCGCTTCAGGAATTCCTTTTATTAAACATTTTGTTTTACATGCAATATCTTCTTTGCCCATTCCGCTACGCATGCAATTATTCTAACATTTCAGCAGATTCGGCAATCAAATAAAAAACATCATTACAAATAAACAGCACACTATTGATATATTGTTGGAAATCTCTAATACATTCTATACTAATAGAAAAATTCCTTTCCTTACGATAAATTTCTGAAGAAAATGAATTTATCATCATATTTTTTGGTATGGCATATCATACCGAGAATATATTTGATAAAATATTATTTGCTATGTTACTTGCCTCTCACATCCTTCATATGAGCTCGATAAGTTTTGTAGATCACTTCCTATGCGGCATATTCCTAATACATTCTGACATTTGCCATTATATTCCTAATGTACTGCTCACCACGCATTTAGTTTTTGCCAACATACAATTGTGAATAGCATTATGGGAAATATCAAAATATGAATAACATCTACCGGTGTAACAGAAGTCGATACCCATTGTACTATATTTTTGTAGAGAATTTTTCAGGCTAAAAATCTTGTTTCCCCATGGCAGTAATATCATTGTCAGCGCATTTGTCATTACGTTACAGCAAAAGAGAATCCATTTGCAATATTTCATACTTGGAAAAACTACATTAAAATGTAGAACATTCAGAATAACATTATTTCATGTTTCGATGCTAACGAATTATTGCTGTGAATATGGATTTGATTGCATAAAAATTATGGCTAACATGGCGTCACGACAAATCAGCAACGGCTGATAATGATTTGCAAAAGAATCAAATATTCAAATGAAAGCATCTCAATAAAAGTTTATTGTCCTGTAGAAAATTTTTTTATTGGCTTTGATTATTTTCCAACAAATTGCCAGAGCTATAACTGAATTAAACAATTTCTATGATTGGTTATAAGGCAGAGTGTAGTGTATTTGATGAAAACAGTTAAACATCATCGTTTCCCCTATTTATCGCTATGGCTAGTTATTTTTCCACTATTCCTATTGTTAATCACAGAAACGTTGCATTCCATTATTTCAAAGTGACTTTTACTTACCTTTTTTGTGTTGTATTTTTGAGAGGTTGCTTATGGCTTCCATGGGTGTAGGTGTGAAAGTGGAGATATTTTAGATCTCCTAAATGCATAGAATTAGAGAATTATATAAATAAGCTTCTATGTTTGATTGAGAATTGATTTTAAGCGCTGCAATAACTAAGTGAGTGAACAGAACTTACGACAAATAACAGCAAGCCAGCAATTAAGAAGTTTAAGAACGAGTAAGATATAGCTGTCTGACAATATATGAACGAGGGGAATATTGAATGATGATGCGACTTGCGAAAATAAATTATAGCAAAACTGTTGAGTGAAAATATATGTTCCTCCCTAATTTAGTACAAGCATTTGTCACTAGAAAAGACTAAAAAATAAGACTAATAAGACTTACTCTCGCTCTATTTCTGATTCTGCGTTTCTTCTATGGGTTATCCATTACTTCTCGGGTATGTTCGTTGCCCTTGTCAGATGTCAGTTGTATTCGTGCGCATTCTAATACACACCTAGTCGACTCGTACTCTACTTACAAATACTAATAGGGTCACTCACTCAATTCCTGCTTTTACTACTTCTGTCTCCGTAACTACTTCCCATCTGAGTACTATTTAATTCCTACACTTCTCACAAATATTATATCATTCTTACCTTCGCATACTACAATTATCTATTCTATGTGTTAATTATCATTCTTTTATCTACATTACGCACACTACAATTTTGTTTGCTACAGTAGAACTAATTAGACTATTGTAAGCACCGATTGTCGTGTAAAATAATCAAATTGGACTGGTATTTACAATCGATGGAACAGTTTCCAGCAAGTCGTTTCTCCTTCTAAACAGAGTTGTCTCGCGCCTTGCAGAGCTTATATAAACCTGTTTCCAAAGCAATTGCAAAGACTTTAATGGCTTTCAGATCTTCTAAAAATGAATTATTTCATATATTTCATGCAGGGGATGAAATTCGAGCGATGTACTTACAGGTCTAACATACAACAAGTTTTAGGAAGCATACAGGAACAGTGCTTGCCATGAAGTAAAGACGTTCGTTAAATGCGTACAAAAGGCATTTCGTAATTATAACAGAGCCAAATTAAGATGCGCCCAATAACAAAACTAACAGGTTAAGAACGAAATACACGTATATAAATCGTACCGGATTTTTGCGCCGATAACTTTACTCGGCATGTCAAAGCACCATTTTACTCACAAATTTTTATAGTTACCTAGCAAATAATACTTTGCTACAGTGGATTAATGGAATGTATGTTAATTAAGTTAATGTGGTTACCTGCCGCGAGAGCTAAATGCTCCGCTTCGGTAAAATGGGTTATTCATCAAGTCAACTTGTAGTGCAATGCGATTAGGGAGATGAGCACTGACAAAAATGTTATGAACAAACTAATAATTTTGTAACCTAATCGTCACCATTGTTAACCCATTTCTTTATTAATATTCATTTTCTCTTCGCTCTTTTTATTTCGACAATAAAGAAAAAGTATAGTTGAAACACGCTCTATTCATTTTTAAGAGTACCTTTATTCTATTGAATAATATTGCTAAAAGCATGACAGGGTGTTATTTATTAGAAATACGTAAAAAAATCACGTTCGTTAATAATACTTTTAGAGAGAATATTTATCATTTTTTATCAAATTAACTCAGAGACGAAATTCATTCAAAGGTCATGTACGAAAAATGCGTAATACAACGTTCTCGAATATTTAGCAGCATGGTACGCTCCCCAATAAGTTATCGTGGCAAATCCACACATTTGTAAAACATACATACATCATAGACAGCGCAAGTAATCATTTTCATAGTTACCAGTTTAGAGAGAAAATATACATTAACTAACAATGTATCAATTAAGTTGTAATCACCGATAATTTTTTAATAATAGTAACTTTGAGCCTTAATACAATAATTCTCTAAAAAGTTCTATGAATTTCAGCTTGAAAATGTAATCAATTCACTTGTGCGCGAGTGATTAGCCGCAAACCATGTTATCCTGTGCTATGTTGGCGCATGGTTTCCACTACTTTTTGCATTCCGATATGTGTGAAAATGCCCCTATAGTGTTTTTTGCCGCTGCATCAAAAATCAGCTGAAAGAAAGCACTGCATCCATGCTCTGTTGATTCAATATTACAAATCAATTTGGGAGGTCGGTTCATCCTCTTTTATTTTGCACTTCTTATACATTTACTGACTGCGGTAATTATCCGAATGGAAAGTGACGAGGAGAAGAAACCTCGCAAAAAGACGTTTACGAAGTAATTATTTGATCTGAAATGGGGGAAAACAGCAGAAAAAACTGTTGTGGTGGTGGAATTCAAAAATCATATCGTAGCGCAAACTTGAGTTGTCTCAATATTTCCACATTGTCTTAGCCACTGTTTTCACTCTATACTTAGACTTATTTTCCTAGCTGTAAGTGCTACTTAACGATAATTTCTAACAAACTGCTTTACTTTCATAATTTTTTTCATCAACCTGCCTCTCCGAATTCCTTCCCTACCCCCTAGTTTTTTGGTTTGATAGCCGCGTGCTAAAATTTAAAGTATTCTCATGGATTGCGTTATCGCTTAATTTAACTATCAAACAATTTTTAGTGTTATGCACTTCTAGCTATGTATTACATGCAAATTTCTGTTGTTGCTTTTTTATACTTCTTACAGACGTGAGTGGCTTCGAAATCTCCGTGCAATCAAGCTATATGAGAGTGATTTGCATGCCGTCATAATGAATTATTTTTCTCTCAATGGATATCAAATGGCAGCTGAAGCATTTTGTAAAGAAGCTAAGGCAAAGCGTACGTAAAGACTGTTGCCTTGTAATCGGAGGGATTTTTCATTCTTTAATCGTGACAGTAGAAGAAATTTTTTGCTTGAAAAATATCAAGGAAATTAACAGTAGCAATGTGTTGCGAGTCAAGCAAGCACATGAAAAGAAGAGAGTGGCATTACACTTCCTTAGTGAAGATGTAACTACTTTTGTAGTACCCCTAGTAATTTGTATATAATTTGTGTTATCTGGGTCACATTTCTTTCATGTGATTGTCATCAGGTCTGCGTTTTTTTCTATCCTCAAACTGATTACTTCTTAAATTAGTTTCAGTTCATATCGTTTAATTTCAATTATGTTTTCAATTATTAAAGAGCTCCAACTTTTTAGTATTATTTTAGACGGTAGAAAACAGAATAAGTACTGCTTGCGTCATGTCTTCATAAGGGAAGCTTGCTCTGCTGTGACATTTTTGTATCATGACTTATACGTTAAGATTCTGCAAAATTACTGTTCTAATTTTGCCAGAGAATATTTGTCATGTTCTGTCGTTTTTATTGTCGATGACTTTGAGAAGAAAGCCTACTTTACTTCATAGCATGCACTTGTTTTCATAACTACATCTTTATGAAGACATAATTCAAGAGTTTGCATTTTTGATATTCTTGAACTTTGAAAAGACGTGGGGATACAACTTTTGCACGGCATGATATTGTGCTGATTCTAGAATTATCTTATGGGAGTAATTTTGTACATGCTAATAAACATGACAATGCTGTCTCATAATTGCTTGAGTATACGCTTATTGAATGCCGCTAATTTGTAAATAGGCCTCTCTACTTTAATATGAGATTCTTTCTTTGTAGCTTTATAAAATATCTCACGATACCTGCATATAATCCTTTCGTTTGCTTGATTTCAAAAACTTCCCAAAACACTTAAATGCCATTGAAAACTCGATAAAATCGTCTCATGGAATAGTTTACAGCCTTGCCTATACTTATTTGTTCGTACCATTTGAAAATAAGCTTTTGACAGCGAAAATTTCATTTATTTTCCATCATCTTTTGTGATTTTTAGCAGATATGCCTTTGCAATCGATTGGGAAGCGAAAAAAAATTCGCGAAGCTATTTTAAAAGGAGATATGCAGCAAGCTACAGAACTTATCAATTCTATTGATCCGCAGGTATGAGTAGATACGATGATTATATCGGTACGTTATGATTTAGGCCTCTTTAATTGAAAGAAGTTTCCCCTCTAGATGAAGAATAGCACAGAACGTCATAGTTAATGCAGAATAAACATTTAATAGAATCTTACTAATACTTTGAATTTTATTTTCATTTTTTGATAAGCTTATACTGTATTTCAGTAGAATGTGCAAGTTTTAAACAAATGGATATAAATTATAGAAAGCTGATTTGCATGTTTTACCCAGTTGAATCGAAATGTGCAAATGCTTCTTATCATTTTTTATTTCCTGGCACTACGTCGATATCTTTGAAAAATCACATTATTGTTTTCTGTAAACAAAATGTTCCGTATTCTCTTTTATATTACGACAGTCGCCTGTCTTCTAATGCCAAAGCGCTATGAGCATTTAACGAATCTTGTTTTATATACGAGATTATTAGATCATGTTGCATTGCAAGGATGCTATGGTTTTTGGCAGTTATCCCAACACTTTACACTTTTTACATTTGTTAGATTCTCATCGAGAACGCTGAAATAAACTTTCGCTTGAAGCAACAACAGCTTTTACAACTTATTGAAAAAGTCGGTTTAAATTTGTTTTTTTGCGATAGACTTTTTTGTACATGAAGGGAAATCCGTATCAGACGCACTATAGTATGTTTTGCGAGTGTTCAGCGCTGATATCCTTGCTAGTGATTTTTTATTGTAGAAGAATATGCTTGTTACTTGAACTCGTGTAAAATAGACATGGAGAGTATGAAATATTTTTCCCCAAATAAGATTTTTGTTACTTCAATCTTTTATTTATCATTTTTCTTAGAAAGGTGAATCCACTGCCGCCGTGGAATTCGCGCAGAAACAGCTAGCACCTTGCGTGAAACAGAATGTTAGTTCAAATTTGCTTTACTATTGGGATTAAATAGCTCGCATATACCTCAGGGATACGACGTACTTTCGTTGCTGCAATCTTAAATATGCATCTTTCTTTTTATCACCGGTCTTGGTGTTACTCTCTCTGTATGGAGACACTCTTCTACCTCAAATATTTTTGCGAACAAAATTCCAATGTAACATTGGAATGTTTTTTATGTATGTACATAGTCGTAAAGTAGATCATACTGGGAAATTTCTAAAATGTTGACACTGAAATGCAGTGGCAAGAAAATAGCTGTTTCTTTAAAAGATGACAATGCTATAAATCCTTTCGTTAAATTATATATTTAATGCACTTATTCGTAGAGCTATTCCTCTTTTTCCTTGAGATATGAATGAAACAATTTCACGCGGATATACGGCAGTAGATGTGACATAAATGCATTTATATGATAAAATAAGTCTGTATTTAAATGTTTTGGAGAAAAAGAACTTTTTATGCGCTCAGCCTGAGTTATTACCTCAGTTAGAGGAAACCATGCTATTACTTGCATTCGATGACATAAAGGTATAAAAATACACTTTCGGTAGGTCACTTTTTTCAAAAGTATAGGATAAATGCTTTGAATTGTATCCACAGTGAGATGCGCTCCTATTTTTCATAATTCTTTAATTTAATATGTGCTTCAAAAATTTTATAATTGAGCCTTTGGTTTATTCGGTATGGATGTACTGTCTATTGCTCCTTTTTTTCTCTGTAACGAAAAATATTTTTACTATTCCTATAGTTCACACGAGGAAAGTCGCTTTCCAAGCTTACTTCTCTGCTTATTTTTGTTCAGATTTACGATGCTTTCTTTATATGCACATGTAGCATGACGGAGTGATCATTTTACATGTACATGTCGTTTGGAATGAATTCAATTCGAAAGTAATGGTCGTGGTAAGTCTTTTTTTAACAAGTATGAATGAATACTCATTTTGTGTCCTTTAGTGTCAAGAAGCCCAAAATATGCTAGGAGAAATTGAACAAAGAGAAAAGGCAGCTCAACGAATCGATGAAGTTATCCTCGATTTTTTCAATATTGACCAAGGTTTCATTATTTGATTTGTTTTTAAATTTTATTTAAAATGTAATTCAATGTTCTGAAATAATTCAGCATTTCCAATTTTTATTTGTTTTTCTGATTTCTCCATCATCTTAATGGAGGATCAGCTTGAATATTGCGACGGGATGCTGTTGTTTATTTACACTGCTTGCTTTCCCGGTATATTTTTAGCGCCAACCTGTAGAATTTAAATTTCTATAATGCTTTTCAGTTTTCGAAAATATTATAGCCAATCCGATTCAAATAGCCGGATACACTATTTTTGTATTTAACATGCTGCGTCATAATTTGTAATTTCCCTATCAGAGTTAATTTTAGAAACGCTGACGAAAAATCTTTTATGCACACAGCCAATGTTGCACGGAAAGGTAAGTCTTATTTTTAGATAATTCTGTATAACATATATTCTATTAGCAGCCACCTTTTTCGATCGATATCTTTTACATCTATTTCTACGAGCGCTGTGTATATTAGTTTTTAAATGCTATGTTGTCGAGCTTGCCCATTTTTCTCTGACAGCTGGTGTACCCATTTCTTGCAATTTTTCTGTTATTTTTGCTTACATATCACAGGCAAATTGCTGTGTTCCTTTACTATCGGACATCTCCTTAGGATCAATGCAATGTTTATCAGGAAATGAGTTAGGTAGTACAGATGATATAGATAGCATTGACTGTTGGGAAGAATCCGATGAAACCAAGGATTTCTCTTCTCCACATTGGGAAGAGCCTGATAATGCTGCTGAAATGATTGTGGAATCGATCTCTTGAATCTTTTCATGAGATGGCGTTTGTGTCTTCAGTGGCTCGAAAGTATTTATCATCTCCACTGTTACAATTTTGCTTGTGTGGCTAAAAATGAGTTGCACTTAAATGTGGTTTATCTTATCTAGCCATAGATGAATTGAGCTTATCTTTTTACCGTTGGCTACTTTGTGAGGTTATTTCAGAATAGGTGTGTTATAACTGTGTCATTTTCTCCTATGCACTACGTATTTGTTCTCCCGTGTAGAGTGCGCATCAGATAAAATCGCTTCATTGTGCATATTGTTGCATTTTAAGAAATTTGTTCGGAGCATTCAATTCTATTAGAAACTACACCGGAGTGAAAATATAAGCATTTTTATTCTTAAGATATGGAGGAATGTATTTTATGCTCGGGTATTTCCGACAACGCTTTTTTTTCAAGCTTGTGGTAGTGCAGTATTGTGGTCATAAGTTAGTTTAAATTGCTCTATGCACTCTCTAAATCAACCTTTTCTACACAAATTTTCAACTAAGGACACTTAAAAACAATGACATCAATAAAACGAAAATGAAATGAGTAGACTGGATTTTTACTGTATTTATTACAGTAACGGGCGCGAATATCTCAATTATTAGCATTGGTGGATATCACCTTTCGGTTGCCTGCATTTTTCAATACTTCCACTTGTTAATATCTTTTATGAGTTGATAAGTTCATATGCTCATTAAATATTGTACGACAAAGTTGGTACAAAAAGTTCGAGGTTTTGCTAATTCATTAGATTGTTTGATAGAATATTCAAGGGGCTCTATCATATTGAATTTTACATTTACAAGATAATGCATACGTCATGATATTTTTTAATAATGTAAACAAAATACTTAATAGCCATGGTCTGCTGTATTTATACTCATGATTGAGCTATATGTACTGCTTTCCTGTTATCGTTAGTGAAGAAATGACCGAAGGTCTTGAGATGGGAAACACAAGGCAGTCGAACGCCAAGCAGCCAAACCATAGGCAAGGGACGAGTTGCAAAAAGCAGAGATAATTCGATGTGATGCAATTAGATTATCACTATTACATTCGCGACAAGTGACATTTAAACGGGAAAGAAGCTAATGAATGAACGATTGCAGTATTTTAAGATAATTTCTTTACTGCTTTGTAATACTGAAAGGCTGTAGGTGTTTTTTTCCACAATGAATATTAATCACTTTGAAATATTTGGAGACTCTTTGCACGAAAAGTTGGTAAGGTCCTTTTCATATTACATAGCTGGGATAACAGTAGAATGACAATATTGTACTATTATGTGAGCTTGGACAATGTTTTGGGGTCCCTATGGATGTCCAATACTTTGCGTAAGCTGAGATAAAAGGGGTAACTCAGACGGACTTCGAACGTTGGATAAAACATCTTGTAATGGATTGACCCCAAGTAGTTCATTCAAAGCTTCGGAGAAGATTCCACCTACTTCAGTACTAGTGCCAAGGGTATGCAGGAAACCATCGAGAAAACTACCTGCCAAGGCTGCATCGAATGGACTTGATCCAAATATTCCACCAACATTCTGTCCAAGCTGCTGAATGACAGCTTGCGCTTCATTCACGAAGTTTTCCATATCTTGCAAGCGGCGAGGGTGCGAGATTTCTGAGTCTTCACTCCTTACTGTTGATCCCTCTACATTCGTAATTTCTCTTGGTGACATGATAGACTTAGCTAAATCAGCAGCTAAGGAAAAATGGGACAATCCACCATTCGAGATAGCGGAATTCAATTTTGATATATTAAAAAAGGACAGTAAGGATGCGGCAGAGGCAGGAAAATTTGCAAGCCCACCGGATGTTGCTGCGTTAAACGCGTTCGCAGCATTCGTAACAGCATTGCAAAATGCCGAGAGCAACATTTCTGCTCCACGAGGAAGCTTTTGGTTATTGAGGACTATAAGGGATGTGAAATTTTTTGATAGTGCCGCTTGAAATTGTGGTACGCCAAAAGCGTGGGATATTTGCGCCGAACAATTAGCTATAATATTTCTTACAGCTTCCTCTTGAGATGATGGGGCTGCGTAGCCTTCAAGTTTACCCTTTTTCACAGAACGCAATGAGCGCCCCTCTCCTAATAGACAAGATAAATATGCATAAGATACATATCCGTCGTGGTTTGGAAAAATATTTTAAAATCCTGAAATTTATTGTAATATAATGTGAAATGATAAGAAAGAATCCTTCAGCACATAATATTTCCATTTATACAGAATAGCCACTCCTGCAAGTGAATATATTTCTGTTACTAGCTACAAATGCATACAACAATATTTGTATAAAAGCTTATGTTGGATCTCAGCCAGTGCATACACGTTGCAGCTTTTACCTCAATAAGAAAAAGCGTAGGAACACGGCTATAAGATCGTTGATAAACTATCGATTCTTGCTTTTAGGTTTATTACTCTACTTTTTCTTTTTTGTGGCCTACTCGAAAACTCTTATAATTTTTTGATAACTAGGCTTTTCATCACGTACCACTTTCGGGAATAATTGCAGAAGCAATATTTAAATTTGTACTAATGGCCCTTTGCAAATCATCGCTGAATGTCGAAATAAAACTTGCGATCTCATTAGTTAGTCCCATTGGAGTGAGAATCTGGTCAACCCAAACTTTTGCAATTTCTGTCGGAACATTTTCACCAACAGTACTAGCAATTTGTTCATTAAAATCAATTAAAAAATCTTTGCTTTGGTTAATATTTAACAGATCCTCTCCTTGTAGACTGCGTGATTCAGATTTCACTCCTGTAAAAGCTCCCCCCACAAGCAGGACTAAGCAAGTCCCCAATAATACATATTTTGTACTGGGATGCTGCATTTTTTTACACAAAATTTTGTGAGCAAAATAGAAATTTAAAAAAACGAAAATCGTTTGTATAATAACAAGATTACTTAATTGCCACCTAAGAACCACTTGCTACACGAATTTGCACTTTAGAAATTTTTTGTTGAAATGGAACCTTTGTAATTTATGTTAAAGTATAGTTGCTTTAAGAAAGTTTTCTAATTAACAATTCGCTAAATTTATTTTTTGGTATGCAAAAATTAATGTGTACAGGGGTAATATTAAAACAAAATCAAAAAAGTAAAAGTGAAATAGCATTTACCTTATCTCAGAGATCTAATGCACATTATAGCGGTAAATGGCAGTGCTGTCTGGTATCACTCATTTTGTTCCGTGTCTCAGCTTAAAGAGCAAAGTGATTTCATTCATCGTGTCTCTAGCAAGAAACTACTGTGCAAGAGTAAATATGCCACGTAAATTGCGCGGTATCATTTTATTGGCGTACTTAGTAAAATATGAAACATGAATTATTGTTGAGAAACGAACAGTATAATTTTGTAGTGTAAATTCATGAGCGGCAAATAGAGGTATTTAAGCACTTGCAAAATATTATAAAGCAAAAAGAGTTGAAATTTGCCTGTATAATTGTTCCAATATGCTGCTTAATTGCTTCCTCTACTTATGTCGAGTAAGGGATGACTGATTGATAGGAAGAATATTTTGTTATAAACAAACTAAGTACACAAGGAATTAGAAACATATTTCCAGTTAATGCCTATACTCACACGAAATAGTTATAGCCTTGCTAATAACCTTCAAAAATTCGGGTTCTATGCATTTAATTTTAAAGCATGTGCAAGCAAAGAATCAGAGAAAGCACACTCACACTTGTATAATATGAATATAAGCAATATTATCTGCCCTATTTCAATTAATAATTTGTGACACTAGACTTTTTAATAAAAATAAAATCCACTTAAAAATAGTTTTAAAAAGTCTTACTTGTTCAAGAATTGTTATCACAACAGAAAATACAATATTAGTACAGTGTTCGAAATAGGAAATGGGTTTGATCTACCTCTCATTGCTGAATTTTTCCTTGAGGAAAAGGTTGCATTTCATTCTGTTGAAGTTGCGCTTAATGTTATTGAGAAATTCCATTCTGATCACAAAGTTATCATACCATTTTTTTACAATAATTCACT
>JADAQX010000810.1:0-23790 GCA_015476325.1 Cardiosporidium cionae
TTGACACACACACTAATACTCTCGTTGAGCATTCTGGTTGTGTCAATCGTGTGTGAGTATCACACGGTTGCTATCTTTAAATCCTGTGCGCAGGTCTTGCGCTATCTTATTTTCGCTCCGTTACACTGTGTGTTCGTTTTCTTTTTGGTATTATCACTTTGATGTTGTGCTTCTTAAATGTCTTTCTTTTGTAATATTTTTCATGTTATTTACAACTTCTGTCAGAATAAATGTTTTCATGCAATCCTAACGATCTTGTTAACCCCAAAAATAATAGTTTAGCAACAAATATTCCACAAAAACTTTACAGAAACGCATGCTATTTATTATATCGTTTTATTAAACAGTTGCGGGGCTTGTATATTGTGCAATCAAGTACTAAAATGCTATGATCAAAGCACTACTCTGAATACCATCTCACAAAATATAAAAGATGCAAACATGTAATAATGCATTCATATCATTTTTTTCTATAACCTCAAGGTGCAACCTTCCGATCCAAATAAGGTTTGTCAAATTCGTATATGAAAAAACTACAACAATGACGACTACAAATAATTTCTGGATGTAAATGTTGTTGCTGTGAAAGTGGAGATTTTATAGATCTCTGAAGTTACATAGAATGAGCAAATTATATAAATAAGCTTCTATGTTTAAATGGCTGTTGATTTATAGCTGCAATAACTAAGCAATTGAAAAGAACTTACAACAAACAACTCCAACCAGCAACGAATAAATTTAAGAACAGGTAAACTATAAATGTCTGATAATATATAAACGGGGGAAAATCTAAAAATGAAACCGGCGAAGATAAGTTATAGTAAAATTGTTGAATTAAAATGTATCTTGTCTAATTTACTATAAACACTGGTGACTAGAAAAAACAAAAATAATAAGACTAATCCGACTCACTCCCCCTCTAGTTCCGATTCTGCATTTACTTCTATGGGTATGTTCGTGTTCGTTCGTCAGGCGTCAGTTGTATTTGTGCGCTTTGAAATACAGACCTATTCGACTACTTCTCTACTTCCCAATACTAATCGGGTCATTCATGCAATTCCTACTTTTACTACTATTTTCGCAACTACTTCCCGTATGAATACTAATTAATTACTACCACCTATCATAATATTATATCACTCTTTTCCTACGCTACTTACCCATTGTACAATTACCTATCTTATGCATTAATTATATCGTTCACACTACAATTACCTATCCTAATATTAGTTATTACTCTTCTATCTATACTACTTACGCACACTACGATTTTAATAGTTACATTTGCAGCTCATTCAAGTGCTCTGTGATTATTAACGGTAATAGTATTTTGATCACGGCATTGCTGTACTCGTTTATTTCTATGGATAAAAAATACAAGACGTAATTTGTATTATAGTAAGTTACCGCGCTCAATGGAATTAAAAACATTTTCCTATTTCAGTATAGAACCTCTAAGCAATTAAACGCGGAAATACTCCATGTTTAAAATTGCAGCTTTTGATTGCATGCAACATGAAAACTGGAAACGTTAAACTTATGTTGCCTATATCTACTATATTGTAATTCTGATTGTTACAGTTGGCTTCTAATCTTTGGATCCAGTTTCACTTTAAAGCCCTATCATGATGTATCAGCGTAGCTGCTATCTTTTTCTTATATTAAAATGCCACGAAAATTCTAAATGTACTTTCATGACTATTTAAATACAAATAACTTTAATTTTCAGTTGATTGTAAAAAATTTAGAATAGCAGACATAGCAAGGGATAAAATGGCAATAAGTAAAAATGAAAGATAGAATAAAGTAGATTGATAACGCTAGCATAAAGATATATCCTACACTTAATTTTGTAGAGTGACTTTGGAAACTAGCAATGTTGTGTCACAAGAGAGATGCATCACTTCAATAATAATGTAATTTTCTGCTAGACAAAATTATTGAGTTAGAATGTTTGTATTGTAACTTTTTCGTGCTATTCCGTAAGTTGGACTACATATCAAAGAAATGAATAAAGAAAACAATGCAGCATGCCTCTACCACTTACTGCACTTAGATGCAATTCAACACTACCACAAAAGCTATTTGAAAATCGAGAATATACAACTTTAAAAGCAGTTTATTTATTTTACTTATTTTCTTTTTTGATGACGGCAAATTTTTAAAGTTATTTAAATGAAATAAAATTTCCTACACAAGAAAAAATGTGTTACTAGCATTGCTCATATAGAACAACAGACAAAAGGAGAAGTAGGGCTAAAGTATGGAGAAATAATTCGATGGCTACGGCTGCGAGCATTCACGTTATAAATAAAATCAAGCGTGTCGCAGAGAGTGATTAAACAGTCTATAGTGTATTTCCTAAATTTTGTAAGAGGCCTATCCAATTTGGCAAAGCAAGGAAATCCATGAACCACTTCAATGTTGCACTGTCAACAATTTCTATTTACTCAGCAAGTTTCGATTGAAAATAATAGCACCTTAAGTAAGCAGCTTTAATTGCATTGTGGCTTTGTAAGAGGCTAAATAAAAAATTAATCTTGCACTGTACCGGGGAATAGTTAATGTATTATAACTAAGGCGGTTGTAAAAAAAGCCCAAGCGGAGATTATCCGAAGGCTTTAAAATATTCCTAGTACGTATGTATGTCTTATAGAAAACAAAGTGAATTATCCAAATTACCCTACCATAGGAAACATCAAAATTAATCCTAAATACACATCTGATAAATAGAACAACATAGCTTAAGTATATCCACCTTTATCAAAATTTTCCTTAGCTTTTTTATTGACAATGATTCAATAAAAGGCCGAGAAGTGGTGGAAAGTTAACATTGGTTTAAAAAAAGTATTTTACGAAATGAGTGGCAAAAACTTGGTATCCAATAGGCGATAAAACTTGGAAATATGTTCTCCACATCTAGATTTGTAAAGTATTTTCATTATTTTTATCCCCTTGTATTTCAAGCGTGCTTAAAATACTTTCTTACTAAAAATGCACACTGGTATGATTGCATATACAATTAAGGTAATCTAAAATAAAAGAAAAAGAAAGGAAAACAACATATGGGATATTATATGGGGTAACAATTACTTCCAAATGTGGTAAGTCATTTGCTTTTCACTGCTATTACCATAACTTTTAAGTACTTTTATTTTTCCATTACAATATCCTAAATGTTTGATTTGACTCTTTTACTTTGATCATCTTAATTACTGTACCTCACAGCATGCTGATCTAGCAAGAAACCTCTATCCGTTTCTTTTCTCAATTTATAGTGTCTACCAGCAAGATAAATTACAACAATAAACATACGGCATAAGAAAAGGCCTCTTAAAAATCTTGTTTACTCAAGACTTCGTTGATCAGATATATTTCTTGTACCATTACGGAAATTATAATGGAATTAATTCAGATGACTTGCAAGCATTACAAAGGAGTAATTCTTGCAAATCAATTGCAACCCTTATAAAAGTTCAGTGCGTCTATTTTAAGGTTAAATTGTCATTGCAATCAAAAGCACACCTTGCCATGGTCAATTGATCCTCTTATTTTTTTTACTATATAAAATGCTCAAAATCAAAATAGAAATTTTATTAAAGTATAAGCATCTGCTGCTAGAATGGAAAAATGCTTACCACAAAAATGTTATATCAGCATATGACTGCGAATAGCGAGAATTATAAACAAATTGTTATTCTGAGTACAAATTGACTGTCCTGAAATAAAATCTTTCTAATGAAATGGCATTCAAAGGGATAAAAAGTTTTATCTACAAAAGTAAAAAGCTTAGCTATTAGGTCAAAAAAATTTGATGTTTTTTAAACACCTTGTGCAAAATAAAAATGCTACTTCTATATATAAGATTCCTCTTTATGCAAAATGTGAAGCTGCAAAGCAGAAAGATCACAGAAAAAAGAGGCAGTAACAAACTATTTTTTTAAAAATATAGAGATGTATTCAAATATATGTGCAGGAAATATTGTTGGTCAAGGCAATGCTCAAAAATTTTAATGGGAAAATAATCGGTGTGCAAATCTGCTATTACAGTTAGCAAATAAATGTTTATTTGTAAAGGTTAATCGGAGGGTGAACAAGCATGCAAATGTAATGAATGACAGTAACATCGACAACTCGAGAAATTTCCAGTGCTACTAAGGAAATATGAGTAGAAGTAATACACAATAGAGATTAGGAAATAAAAATATTAAAAGTAGCAATACTGATTGCAAAAAATGAAAGCTATAATAAAGTTACTAAAAGATAAATTGTGCAAAAAGAGCCGAAAGAAATCAACATCAAGATGGAGCAGTGAGTTTTGATCTCCAGAGCAGGATTGAATACAATCCTGACAGGAGTGGACTGTATAAATACTACAGAAACCACGAAGCACCATACTATTTATCAATATAACCGGCTAGGACGAAGTATTCAAGAGTGTTACTGATCTTGAAGAGCATGAGAGTTTATGCCCTGCTGCAATGGACAAGTATGTTGATACGATTTCTTATATTTCGTATAATTTTAGTTAGAAAATAAGGGGTATCATTGAGATGATTGGGTGTGTTATAAAAAGAAGCTGTACAATGGGAAGTACGAGACCCACAAAAATAGCAAATAAGCAATAATACGACACATTCACAACATAGACCAACGGTTGTATTCGAGCTGCAAATGCAACAAAAAATGCAGGTGATGTTGCAGCATTGCCAAAATTTATACTCCAGAAAAATTGCTTACGAGAGAGCTGCAAAAGGACAACTAGAATATCCTAGGAAAGCATTGTTGATTAATTTTTCTATTGAATATGCAGCGATTGTATGGCGAAAGGCAGCAATAAATTGCATTCTTAGTTTTCATATTGCTTTTTTCGTTCTCTTCAATTTTGGAAATAGAGAAAATTTAGTGCAAGTTAATTTATCTATTTCTTGCACGTTGACTCTATTTTTATTCTGCGATGATAATTCAATGTCTTAAAGTTGCCACATATGATCAGTAAGTTTAGTAAGTTCAGGCTAGAAACATATCACTGCAAAGAAAAAAATTATCAAATGCCTTGCAATGGTGAGATAAGTAAATTTGTAAATGCCCATTCATGAAGAACTCCAGTACATATTCCAGTAGCTAAGAAATTTTCTCTTGAAGATTTCGCTACCGGATTAGTTTTAAAATTTCACAACCTGGCTTTGCTAAAAAAGAAGCACAATATTTAATGCAGCCGATTCAGTTGTTTTATGAAATGTTTCTAGATGCGTTTTATAATATATATAGGCTTTTTACACTTTAATCAACTTCATATTTTCCTATAGCATAAAGATTTATTGGGCACCTAATTTATAATCGTACTGCAGTCACTGGTAGAAGGATGATTTCAAAGGTATGGGTGCGCCAAAAATACTCTAAAGAATTTTCCAACGAGAATTACGAAAATACGTTAACAATTTATTCTACTGGTTTCAATTCCTGCGATGCATTCAGAACAACAAATCGTTTTTATCAGAAAGCACACATTCACGGATATGGGAACTATACCATAACAATTCGAACAGTTCAATTATTCCTTACACCATCGGTAAAAAAACCAGGTACAAATAAAATTTACTTCACTACAAGTAGTAATTTTATCTTAAGTTCTAGAGAAAATGCTAATAAGACACATGATTCAAAAATGCTTTTCGACTTAAAAAAGAAGAGGAAGCAAAGCAGAGCAGCAACCAAAATTTTGCCTGATCCGCAAACAGCATGTATTTTGTAAAGTTGCAAACTTTTTCAACGTAGTCATTGCTCAGCTAATGCCATCCAGTTCTCAAACAAGTTCAAAAGAATTCCTTAAAATAACAAAAAATGATAGCTACAACAGCCAAACTAAAAGAAGCTTTCAGAGAATTTCTTATGCACAAACATGCGCTAACATTGGTAATTGCAAAATCTACCAATTGCGTTGGTTTTCTACACAGTGGATACTCTCATAATATAGCATTACTCCTCTAATATGCGGCAAAAGTAGGACAGAAAAACGAATTTGCTGCTAAATAATAAAAAAAAATTTATTTAACATAGTACCAGCAGAAAGTATAATTTGAAGAGTTACCGCAAGAGAAATTAACGAGATGTGATAAAAACACGAAAATTATGCAGTAAAGAAGTGCTTGGATAGCTACAGCCGTACTTGCACAAATCTTTTCCTGCGAGTGGCAGATCTTTCACATACCAATACGCCCCAATCTGAAAAAAAAACCTATGGAAATGATTCTTCCCACAAACAAATTGTTTACGTGTTCAATAAACACATTCTTCCATGAACAAATCAGCAAGTCTTTATTATTGGCAAGATTACTTGGGATCAGTTTTGGGATTTGATGTGATATTTTGCAGTTCATTTATAGCTTTATTAATATTAAACTGAGCTCTCCGGAGTTCATTACCTTAATGAAATGTAAATGCAGAATAGCAAGAATAAAAGAGATAAAGCAAGCTTTTATACTAATGTAATTACAGGTGCTAAAAAAAGCAATTCGGGACAAGAAAATACTTTTGCAGTGCTTCCGAAGAGAAAATAACAGGAACAAGCTAAAAGCTGCGGTGTTCTATATTATTCTAAATAAATTCTTCCCACCATGAAGTAACCTTAGGGCGGTTATAGGCTTCCTAATTTCGGGGAAAGGAGTTTCAAATCCTATCGGTAAGTCTACTTTTACATGGGTGAGGTGCTGTTCCTTTTTTTCATTTATTCTAGCCTGAATACCCTGGAACCACAAAAAAAGAGCGAGAAAGAACAATGAATGTGGAAGCTCAGCTAGACATAAATGTCATAGTCAGGGCAGAGAAAGTAAATGTTCAAATAATCAGTTAGATATAAAACACTTTTTTATAATAATAAGACAGAATATAAGAAACTTTAAAAGGCGTTAGGCTGCTACTTAATATTTCCATAAAAAAATATCATATCAGGCCACTTTTACCGCCGTTACGATGCTTTAAAAAAATATCTACTTCAAATTTAAAATATGCATTTAAGCAAATTACACAGTACCGTACTCGTAATGCACTCAAGATCTCATCTTCGGTAGCTTCTCTCGACAAAAATGGTAAGTTTAGCAGCTCAAGTATCTCATTTGCTTGACTGATAAATTGAAAGAGAAAGCCAGTCGTCAATTTTTGTCTAGTAGGAACATCGGATGATTCCAGACATTCCAAATCGTCTCCTGAAAGAATAACTCCGAAAAACATTTCTATGTACCACATGGTTTTTTAACCTACTTTCCACTAGTTGTTATCAACTTGTAAAATGAAAAGCAAAACGACATAATTGAAAAAGTGGGTATCAAAGGTTTGGTAGATTAATGAAGTGGAAGCATATAAGAAGTAAAGTAAGATGTGCAATTCAGTTTGTCTAAATTGACATATGAATATGACACAGCAATAAGTACTTGAAATAGTTTAATAGCAGTAATAGCCTAAAACACTCTATATGCATCAACTCCTTATCTCAAACTCTCCCAAATTGTTAATCTAGCAATTCAACGTTTTCTACCAAGAAATCAAATAAGAGGTATTGCGCATGCTTGAAAAGTATTTGCAAGTACGTGCTTATCAAGCAAAAAACCACTAAAAATAGTTTTAAACATAACCTTCATTGCTTTTATTCACAATTTGAAGTTTTAAAAGTAACACAGATTGTGTATGGATGGACTAACTATGAAATATATTTTTTATTTACAAAATAATAGCATCAAGCAACTAGCGAACATCGTAGAAATCATATACCTTCAATTTTATCCTGGTAAGCATCGTACACAGCGGCAGAAAGTAACTTATCCAGCACTCTGTCTCGTTGTTCAAGCATATCAATATTAAGAGAATCAAATTTTAAACCGAGACCTTCGTGATACTGCAATTAGACAAGAGCAGAAACAAGAAAAGAAGCAAAGTTAATCTCCGATGTACCTTACATTCGGTATGAGGTACGCTTTCTCCACTAGACAGCAAAAAATGTTTGCCTGATTGCTTTGACACTTACTATCTCCATGTACATTAAGGAATATAATTTCTAACTTACAATTACCATACCACACGAATGCTAGCAATATTGCAAAAAAAATTTATAGCTAAATAAAGCGGATATATAAGGGCTAGATCAACTAAAAGCATTCAACCAGTCAAAGAAATAAAATTTTAAACAAAGCAAACTTTCAATAACCAGTCTTTTAATCTACATAAATAAAGAGGGGAAATGGCAGAAGCTCGGCACAAACGCAAGAGGTAGATAAAGACCTAACAAGATTTTTATCGAGAAGAGGACTGTACACCATACGGTAAATACTAAAGAAGCTGAAAATGAAAGAAACAAGCCACATCGCTCCCAACCAATACAAAGTACATCTCCCGGTCGATTTATATTTTGTCAGCAACAATGTAAACAGAGTATTATATGACGCCAGTCAATCTCCCAACAAATAATATGCAATAACCCCAACTTTTGTTTCATTTTCTGATGCATAAATAGCTTTTGAGGACATGGAAAGTATCTGCATTGTACTGCAATTGATCGGTATCAAAATAGCATGATTAGTAGGCAAACGTGCCAATTTGAACTACTCTACGCTAAAGGAAATGCACAGCGGAATTACCAAACCTGCCTTAATGCGTCTCCCCATTTTGGATTGGAAAATTGCCGCAGGCCACTCCTTTCCTCGGGAGTATACAGGCGTATCTTTTCTTCTTCCAACCAGAGGACGATGCGCTGAAACGTTGGAAAGTCCAAATCCTCTTGAAAATCATGTTGAAAGTGTAAGGCTTGTAATTTATGACGCAACCTTTTGTTTTTCATTTCTAATTGTGCAATTAGGTGTCAGATAAATAGTAAGAACTGGAAAGCGGTGAGGGGCTAAACAAGCGGCACTTTAATTTTCGCACGCAAAGATGACGGATAAATTAAAGGGAGAGAATACATACATATATACTAAGCACCAGCCAAATTACATAACTTCAAAAACCGTGACGTCTCAAATACTGGTTTCTCTCTGTTCTAACAATTTGGAGGTAATTGTAACAATAGTCCCATAGTGAGTATCGAATAACTTTGGAACATACAAGTATGGTGATAGCATAACATCTCTTTCACTATCCGCATTTTAATCGAATTAGCCAGTATGTGGAAGCGTTCAAGGATCTATTCTTTTTTTTGAAATGAACAATGAAGTTACCAAGACTATAGCTGCTGTTTTCTCAATAGATGACGAATGAAGCACCTGAACTGAAAAACATTCAGAAACAATTTTTCAAATTGAAACATTCAAGTACCTGGCACTGAAGCAAATTTTATATGCTCACTCCGACGGTATGAATGTGCACTGTATACTCTGGCAAGATTTTGAACCAACTCAAATTTTTTAGCAGCATTGTATTGTATCTTGATTGTAGCCAAACGTGAAGATGCAACGGTGCCGCCACTTTATCATATAAAATGCGAATAATCGAAAGAGCAACCAATCAAGTTTACTAAAATAGAGCCTATGTAGACTTTGTTTTCTACTTTTGGACCTTGCAGTGCAGGTTCATCGATTTTTGAAAGAATGGAATAAAAATGCAATATAAACTTATAGTATAGGAGCAAAAAGTAACCAGAAGATTCAATTCGCGTAATGCTATGCTATAAACTGGAAAACGCTATAGCTATGATGGTAAAAAGCGTTAAAATAGTGCAAAAGTTGAAGAAAATTTGTTCTTGTATGAAATTAGCATTGTAGTGCTAATTAGTTAAACGCCACTTACAACTGTTTCAATAAGGATATTTTGGGAGTGTCTTAAATATGCAAAATCAGGAATGTAGCGGCGAGTTGTTTCGCGGAATGAAATTGTTACTCCCTGACAGAGGGCAACGTATCCTGCAATTCACTCTAAATATTATATGCAGTCTCAGCTGCAATCGCTACTTCGACTCCCTCGGTCACCGATAACCATTCATCGCGATCATAAATAAATACCATAATAAATCTCATGCAAAAACAAGAAAAATAACCAACAATTAGACAAAACAAAAACAAATAACAATATCATGGCACAAACCCAACATAATTCCACTTAAAAAACACGCTTTTCTAACCACTAAAATCGGGTCCATAAAAGATATAAAACAATTTGAAAGGCTGCAAGTATACCAAAATTAATCGCTTTGCGTATTATATTCATATTGCTGCTATACATTTTCCTGCATTGTTAGCAAACAGAAAATGCTAGCTACTAGGCTAGCTTATAACGACCCCTAGCACTACTTGAAAAAACTATATATACAAAATTGTTTTCTCGCCATTATTTTTGCATATTGTGAATTGCACTACAGAGTCATGCTAGCGATGAAAGTCTTCAAATGTGTATCGTTAGCCCTTATCATTTCAATAACCAATTATTTTTTGTTTGTTAACAAAGAATCTTTTTCCAATACAACAGCCTGCACGCATACGAAATGTACAACACACGTAAAGAATATCGCAAAATATTCCACAAATTCAAATTCCTATATCAAATACTATTTTAGAGTAGCAAAGTCTCCAAAATTCTACTCAACGTACCAACTGCTTCCCCACATCAGTAGAATGCCAGGAACCTTTTGCCTTCTGCGTGTACATCCATCCTCCGATGCCACGAGCGATCAGAACAAGCAATACAGCCACAACAATTATGACAATAGCCAACATTTGTAGTATGCAGTTTCAAGCTAAAGTAGATACGAGCATATTTTTTCTTATTAGACCGTAGGTATTTTTACTCAGTGCTACCAGAGTTCAATTATTGTCAGTTCGTCAATATTATGCAATTCGCTCTGAGATTTGAGTGATTTTGAGGTTAATTTTTCCACTCTATGAAGAATCTGGCTAGCGTAGAACTGCAAAATTAATCTTCTAACCATGTAGTTTGTTCGTGGTCATATAATATTTCGAAGTCTTTGTAAATTATATAGTATAAAGAGATAGTGTAAACCTACATGCTCCTCGTGTCATGGCTTGATTTTTTATTTTACCTTTTTAAATTAAACTGGTATGAACGATTCTCGACATTTCATGAGCATTGATCATATTTTTAGCATTACATCTTTGTTCACAAACTCATGCAGGTATATTAATAAGAAATGAATTAGAAACTAGGAAAGAATCTACACATGAAAGCAAGTAATTCTATTTTACTATAGAAGTTGCAAAGTGCAACAATGAATGCGCAAATTTTTGAGACTTCGCTATTAGTTTTATTTCCGTAGGACATACTGGATCTGTTATTATTATGAATTTTTGTAAGGTTTACAAATAAAATTGTGCGTTAAGCGTTTTTTTAGAATGATCTGAAGTGGTTATCAATCTAATTTTTACAGGTTTCAGTACGTATTTTTTGTTATGGAAGCTGCATTTGGAGAAATGTTACTTTCTTTCACATTAACAACAATTCTATAACTTGGAATTTCATTGCTTATTGCGTTAAAATTCAAGTTAGACATATCATTTTATCGTGAATTGGAAAGTTGTTACAAATAGGCATGTCGGCTTTTTTGTTCTGTATCAGCTGTTTACGACTGGAAAAATATGCTGTCTATGTTCTTGCGCATTTTTTGAAGATTCTATACCGTGTCTATTGAAGTCATTCTGTCGAATCATCCGTAACCTATCTTGCTTTGCAACCCTAAAATTTCCCGGTACTCCCATGTCCAATTTGTTCTGTATATAAGTTTCCAGAATTATAATCAACATGTCTTGTCCTTTTTATGTTAATTACTTTGTGCAGTGCACATTTAATTAAAAGTTTTGAAGAGAAAATGGACTTAATAGGATGTGATAAACTCTGTGACGTAAAGAATATTGAAATATTTTTAACTTCTTAAAATGGTTGCCACATGCCAACATTTGTTAACTTGTTAGCTTTACTGTGACACTAGAATTTCAAGTTAGCACCCTACCAAAGAAGAATTTCTGTAAACGTAAATATTGTTAATAATTAAGACAGATGAAGTGTCAGCTAAGCTTCAAAAGAAAATGCATCATTTTTTAAAAGTTTAGGTTTTTTTATGCAATTCTCCTAAGTAGTGCTTTGCATCATTCTATATAAGATTGAAAAATTTTGATACGAGTCTGACTAAAGATTTTTTAAGCGCTCAACATTCCTACAGAATCATTACTCCAACAGAATACACAATTGCAGAGTTGCTACAAAAATTAGTTAACGGATAAGTGCGCCAAGCTATCGGTTCGTTGTAATAGAATGCTATAATCACCATCAAAATAAGAATTGTGTCAAAGTCATCGCCATGTTTCATGGAACAACAATAAAATTAGTACAACCACATTGTGTAAATTTTGTTATTTGCTTTTCTACTTGAGATCAATATGTCCCGTTTTTGCAAGAATGCCCTGTTTTAGGAGGTGTCCGCCTTCGGAAAAAGTTCTCAACCCACTCGGCATACCACTGAACTTTTCTAGGGCCGCATGCAACGAGATTCTTCGGTTACGTAAATTAACTCGGATATATTAAAAATTCTTTTGTTAAGAAACTCCAGAAAGTACTTAATTAACCGTAAGATTTCATCTATTAAATTTTTTAGCATGTAGGACACACGGCAGGTACTCCAATTCGCCATGAATAGTGATGGTATTGTACAATTTTATTTTGATGAGGAAGCGCAACAGTGGTGGGTCTTCGACAAAGGTGAATGGAAAGAATGGAACGAATCTTTTTTTCCTTTGCCATCTTCGGATTTGACCTACAAATCAGAATCCAACGATATTGATCGTAATTTAGAAGTATCGACGGCCACCGCTAAACTTTTAGAGCTCGAGACAGATGATAATTTAGAAAACACCGAAGAATCATTGCAAAAAGAAACCAGAGATCTCCCTGAAGTACAATTGACTGATTCGGCAGCATCTACTAATTCAGCACCGGTGGTGCGACCCCGCTGCTTGACAGAAGGGCAACTTTCTACTGAACAGCAAATCAAAAGATTGTATACAAAGACACTTAGCGCATCACCGCACTCGGGAGAGCACAGTGTGCGTTTCTTAGACGCTAACAGTAAGAAAGGCTCAATTCCTAATTTAAGCACTATATGCACACTCTTCGAAGATAGTAGAATACATTGGGTACATTAAAAAAAATTTGCTCATTAAACCACGTTAACGTGGAGCGACAATTTTTATACTATTTCGATATGGTACCACAAAATAGTACACATAAACAGTTATATTTCTTATTCTATGAATCAGAACTAGACAATACCGTTGACCAGAGAACATCAAATGCTTCAGACTCGATTATAAATTACCAGAAAGAATCGAAAGAAAAAGGTAAATATTCGCGTTTTTTATTCAATCTACTTATGGCGAAAAAGATGAAGTAAATCGCACGTAACATACATGTATCCTACATTTTAAACATGAGAGATTAAAAATCAAAGTAAATTCTATCATTATTATTTGAAATATGCATGTAGGAGAAGGGAAAAACTCAAAAAAGCAGCTAGAAAAACTCGGACTATTAGATTCAGCAGAAAATCCTGGATCGTTGAGCCAACGACGGCGCTCATCCGCGAAGCTAGCTACAATGGCAACAGTTGTACGATTTGCAACTAGCGCGTTTAGAGATCCATTACATCAAAAGCAACTGTGCGGATTGATGGCGGAAAGAAACAGGCGATCCTCAATGGAAGAAGATGATGAAAACGAAGAAGGCGGCAATGCCACTGGTTCATCTGAGAAACCTGAAACAGCTTGAGCAAAACTTTGAAGTAGGCTTAACTTACTGCCATATTACGTGAATTTTTAATTTATCGGAGTAATATTGGATTCTTCGTAGTAACAGTATTCAGTACCGTATTGCATTTTCTTCGTGCTTTTGTAAGTACTCCGCACATGCTGAAGAGTGCGATATAGGCGACGTAATCAACCATACAGTGTACTATAAGCAGGCAGAACAACGCCAATGGTGTTTACATTGCAAATTTATGTACCCTAAATCATAGGTGATGAAATGACGTATGTAATCGCTTGTTTTCAGACTTGTATTGCACCAGAAGTTGTTTTACGTTATACGGCTTAAAATATTTTGTCTACTGCAAAGTTACAAGTAGTCCCGTTCAAGATAGACAATGTAATTATAGAGCTAGCAACGTTGTTCAAGTGCTAACTCCTTTTTATTGGAAACTATTCTTTCGTGAAGCCCTATTTCATGAGCCTTGAATTGCTTATAGTGATGTTTCACGTTAATTGAAATTTTGAGTGAAATGAGAGTGTAGGCAATTGCTCATACAACAAAAGTATTTACTTTATGGCAATGGCATCAAATGTTTGACTAAATTTATGACTGCAAACTGCGATGTCTACCGTAAAATTAATAGAAAAACAAAATGGAATTACAATGTGTTTTTTAATATCGACATAAAATATCTCTTCATTGCTCTCGCACAATAAAGAATAGTATTAACTGTTTCCTATGAAATATATTTATGGTGACAATCGCTAAAAACTACAATGCTTCTACTCAGGCAACTAGCCAAACTATGATGAAAAGTTAGACTCTTCCAACTAGAAAGATAGCTGTCTCCATGCACCTGCACAGGTATTGATACTAGAATATATCTGCAATACGGTCATACCATATACACACTGCAAGTACACGAAGCAATACTGTGATAACGGCGAACCAACTGATACTATTCAAAATTTATTGGCAAAATCAAAGAGATTCCATAAGCTTTTCGACACTAAAAAATATCCCGAATGCGGTAGTCTTACTGCACGACGAAATTCAATGGTAGACAACGTTAACAAAAATAATTGAATCATACCCAACAATAGGGGAATGATATGCTATTATCTTAATTCAAAAATTGCCACAGCAACAATGCTGTGAAAATATATCATTGTACTACTACTTGGGTAGGATCTAAGTTGTACGGAAAAAATAAGAATACCAGGGGCTGGTTTAATTCTACGTATCATCTAGCTAAACATAGACTACGTTTGAAAGCTGATAAGATAACATTGAAAGACATTATTCATAATAAAAGAGAAATAATCAGGGAAGGGTAAATTCTTAATTATTTCTATTCTATACGTAGATAAACAGCGGTGATTCAGTTTAGCCAATTATTATAAATATTGTTAGATAGCAATTACACCCAAAGAAGTAATAAGAAACCCAAAAAAGATTTCCCACGGTAAAAAACAGAAGCAGAAGATTACAATTTTGAATCAAAACGTGTAACAATTTAGAAAAATCAATACCACAAGACATGGTGTACTATTTGTTAACACTGGCACTTCTACTGGTCTGGATTAATCAGTAAGTTTATTGAACCTTGCAGAGCAGAATCAGTTAACCATTCCAACGGAGTGCACTTCCAAATTGTTGCAATACCATGCTTTCCCTGAGTTCCTGCGGTAGCGATCAATCCTTTTGAGTAATCACGATGCGCACAGATATTTTGAACAAACATAGGTGCAGCCTAAAATGAAAAACAACAAAAACAGAAATATAGATCGATTTGATATTACAGAAGCAGCAACTATCACCAGATCTTGCATAAAACGCAACTTACTTCATGAAAAACTGCAGAACTAAGGCATACACCAGTTTCAGTATCCCATTGATGAATTCCTTTGTAAAGGCGATTTCCACCCACACCAACAACAAATTCTCGCCAAGGTGTACAGACGAATTTAGAATTGAATAAGTCAGTCCGACCGTAGGAGGGATGCAAAACTCCAGAGTTAATATAAAACGCAGCGTGTTGAGCAGGAAGATCAGGAAATAAAAGTTTCGGAGACACAGAAACATCTTCTGCGGTATTGCTCCGAAAAGCGATTTTTGCATCATATTGACATAAATTGCCACTCCGGGATGCTACTTTCAACTTTGCATCAGCTTCATTCCAAAATTCTCGGTGCAGCTTGTGAAGGAGATCAGATTCTGGAGTGTGTAAAATCAATTTATGTCGTTCAGAACTTTCCTGTTTTGACTTTATTTTATAGGTAGATGCACGTGCATCTGATAAACAAGGGTCAAAAGATTGAGATAACTCCTTCATCTTTTCGTCAGATGAAATATAGGGCTCATTTAGGGTAGTACTACTATCATTTTGTGAAATGTCAACCCCAGACACGTTGCTATTTTCACCACGGTATGAAGAAGTAGAAGAATGCTCAAAAAATATCTCTTCAGGATCTGCTAGTAAAAAGTGACCCTGATAAATGGCAGCACCATCCCCAGGAGTTTTTAAGCAAATCTGCCGATTGCTTTCAATAACATTCCACAAATGCGCGGCAAAGTTATTCTGGGCCTTATTCTGACTGCAGCATACCACGTATTTTGAATTCAAAGTGAACTTGACGTCATGGAAAATTGAGAAGTCACCTAATAACCATCGCTTCATACTACGAATAGGAAAATCACTGAGACTGAACAAAACACATTCTCCGTCATTGCTTGATACTACCATACTGCTCCCATCACGAGAAATATCCATTGAAGGTATACCTTCAAGTCCACAGCCATTGGAAAGTAACAAATGATGAAAGGAATCGGCTTTGTCCTTGGAATTTCCTCGTTCAGCTTTCAAAGATATAGATTGCAGGGGACTGGCTCTTTTCGATGGCATATTGTGATGGAAGGGATATCTCAAGTCAAATTCTCGGATCCAACCATCAGTTTTACCAGTAGAAAAGATGTAACTAGAATTGAAAGGGATGCCTCCGTGTAATCCAGAGATTGGACCATTGTGTGCATGTCTCAAAATTAGAGAAGGGCGTGAACCGGCTTCTTCCCTTGCATCGTAGAGTGCTATATGCCCATTGGTTGTTCCAACCAGCAAAAGAGGCGCTGTAAGATCATTGTATGCTCCAAGAGTATATGCTTCATCGTGATTCTCCCTTGTCCATAGCGAGGTAGCCTCACTGTATGAGGAATTACTACTCTCACAACTCGGCCAACCAACTTTGAAGGTTTGAAGACATTGACCTGATGTAATGTCATGTATAGTAAAAAGTGACCCTTTGGCAAGAAACACAATTTGGTTTTCGTTGAAATTTGAAAATTGTGTATCTCCTATGCCTTGGCATCCCGGAAACTGGATGCTTAAAAGAGGAACAAATACAGAAGGAGGGGTTGGTGAGGAATTTAGAGTAGAAGTAGTTGTTGGAGAGCTCGATATACGAGGGTAATCAGGTAGATAATTCTCGTAATTTGTAACAGAAGTGGAGGCCATTTCGAGGCCACTCACCTCCGGAAAACAAAGTCAAAATTAAAAAAGGTACAATATCCCAAGATAATTTATATTCGCAAAAACTTAAAGCTATGTCGATCATTTTACATGGCTGTTTTGAATGAATTTGAAAGTTTTAATTTTTGATTAGTTCAGAAATGACTAATACGGAGAAAAACAGGCACGTTGTACGTAAATCTGCTTCTGCCTTCACATATAAAAAGCACAAACAAGAATTTTGAAAGACAAATTATCGGAGGCATGTTCAATGCAATATTCGGCAGGAGAGCGACAGCAGTACATCGCTACGTACCGAGAGCCATTAAAATTTGTGTTTAGCAAAGCTTTCGATGTTGCAAGATCAATGAATTAGTGCAGCATATTTAGTAATCCGACGTAATGAGTGCGCATTGCCATATATTGCGGATTTTCATCCTCTTTCACGAGTGACTAACATTTTTTGACAAAGCTTTCGAGCAGCAACATTGATATGAACAGTGAACATTGCAATATCTGAATATTTGATGTGATGCTCAAGAGTAAATTAACTGAAAAACGATTGCGAAAGAACAGAGTGTATTTACACTTTCGATTAAAAAAAATATTTTTATTCTTCCCTGTGTTCCTAAACAGTATTAAACGCTCTTTGCAACATGATGAGTGCCGGCGTTTTTAAACACGAATAGTAGCATACTTATTCTTTGTAGGAGACATTGCAAGTCTTATGAAAATGATTTTTATACAGAATATGTTTGTTGGCAGCATTCCGCTTTAAGGTTTACCCCTCTATAGTAGTACAACTAGAAGAGTTGAGAAATAGTAGTACCTTAATAACAAATATGGATCCATCGGCGCTACTTCCTAAAGATTTAGAGGACACAACTTCTTATATAAGAATTATGCAGTAAAAATAACATTTTTTTTAAACAATGGAAGCAATGATAAATGAAGCAAAAAGAGAAATCGGACGAATACAATTACTATTTTTCAAATATCATTTTCATGCAGGTGACATGAATGCTACAAATACAAGTACGTATTCGGAAATCAAGCACTACGTTGGTTAACTTTGCTTATTACTATTTGCATTCTCTGACTATTTTTATTCATACAAAAAGAATACTAATAAGATTTTTCAAAACACCTGCTTCAATAATCAAGTTTAAAACTATTTACAATTACAGAGTAAGAAAAGAACATCACTGCACTACAAGATACAATTGAATCTTAGTAAATGTTACGCGCCAATTTTCATTCTCATGCATAAACTTGAGCATTCAGAATAACAAAGAACAACTGCGTAGCGTCCTAGCAAAATAGTTTTGGCATGTTCATGCCTATTGCATAAAGATAAGCGCAAATGTCCAGTCAGCTTTGAGAGTATCCCAAATATACATATTTACGTAGATACAACAACTCGGGAAAAAGACTCAATTCAGGACAATACGCTTACTAGGAAAATACTAAACACATGCTTAGAAATAGAGTGAGAAAACCAAAAACGCTTTTACATTTTTAAGCACACTAATATCTTTATACACATTAGAGGGGAATCTTTCATAACGTAAATTTTCGAATTATAATTCCTCTAATATGAACTATGCAAAGACAGAAAAAATCAAAAACAAGTGCATTCTTAGTGGAAGGAAAGAAGTGTATACGTTTTCACCATCAAAAGCTAAAAACAAATACACCAACTTACTGAGCTCATAAAAATTACTACTTTGAAAGTCAAACTCACAGCAAAATTACCATGAGAACGACAAAACAATACAGACAAGCAAAGCAAAAAAGAAAGACAAATAGTGTTTGTTAGTCATCCAAACGAGAATGATTTTTCAAGTTGATATTACTAGATATCATGAAGTAAATCCTTCACCCCTCTGTTCCATTGATGAACCGCGTAGCTAAAAGATTAAAAGAGTATACCGGAATGAAGCCCTAGCTAAAGGATCAGAATAAAATGCTTATCTTCAACAAGATAGTAATAACGACAGTTTTTAGAACAAGAATATACTTTCAACTCTTCCCAACTTTCACGAAAATCGGTACATATATGATGACGATTGAGTGATGTATCGAACCCATCGAAATGGATTTATCATTCTTGTAGGATCTGCCACTTTTAAGCATCTTACCTAAGAAGCAAATAAAAAAAATTAAAGCAGAGTATTAGGTGGCACTCTGTACATGTAAAGTAGTCTCATCTTACCTGCAAGTTAGAAATGTTATACATGGGTATTTCAAATTGCATGTTTATATTAACAATTTCTTTGAAGGTTAAACTGGAAATGGGTGAGCTCAATGTGATTCTGCAACGGAGTGTATGCTCAGTGCCACCCTAGCAAACATTTCATGACACAATTTTTGTTTGAACAAGCGAATTAACTTCAATTTCAGTTATTTAATAATTAAGACAGTTGTGAAGCAGAAAAAATTACAGTAGGAAAGCATTTCAATAGTTCACAGGTGTAGCAGGAAAACCAATAGATCTACACAAAAATTCCAATGAAAAAGGCGCATTTTAAAGTAACCAAAATGTGATAATACTCTCTGCAACTTACTTGAATCCGCTTCATTGTCCACAAAACACTTTCTTCTGAAGTGAGATGGTCAGCATTCTTCGACAAAAGAGTAAACACACATACAAGAAAAGTAAGTAAATGACACGCATATTGTTGCTTCTGGCATGATATTTATCTCTACTTTGCAATAACCTGCCCTGGTCCAGTTGGAAAAGTTTCACAGACAACAAAACTGGTTTGCTTAGGCAAATGAAAAGAAACCTTTACGGCGCTACCACAATTGACCTCCGGAATTTCTGCCCGAATTTTGATTATCAGTTCCAACTACACAACGCAAGAAAACTTTAAACAGGTCTATAACAACAGTATACAAGCAATTGGTAATAAGACTATAGAAGCATCCACGTTAGTATTAGCAGAATCCTGCAAAACTATAAAAAAAGTTCATTGCTCCACCGTTAAGGAAACATTCACAGACGAAAACGCCTGGTCATCAATAAATCATTTAAATCCTTTAGATTACACCTTAAAACTACCTTGTTTGGAGATATCTTCTCGAGAATGGGACTAATACTAAAAGGTAACTTCACATCTCCAGTGACGCGGTAATCCATTAAAGTAAATTCGCCTTCCGGGGGAACAAAAGATAGGATTCTATATTTATCGAAATCACGAAGATCCACACAAGGATGAAAATTGCAATCATCGAGAACGGCAACTGCATAGCCATTCCCTTGATCTGTAGAACAAGGTATGCAATGGAAAAATATATTCAGGATGCATTCCTTGAATCAATTTTTTCTACAACCTACTTCAACTTCACAATAACGTGAATATACGTATCATAAAATAGAGGCAGTGGTTTATAATGGATCCCATTGTATACAACCAAAAAGCAATATTTACAAGAGAAAATGCTACAGGGTCGCACCCGCCTTCATACCGAAATTGTTAGATCGAATCACCATGTCTTCATTCAAAGCGAGCTTAAGCATAGGGTTTTCATTTATGTAAGATTTTGCTTGAATTGATCCATCAATAGTTGAATTTAAAATGCACCCACTACTATTAAATACGACAGATAATTTTTCAAAAATATCCACAAATATTTCATTTTGTCTGGCTGAATAGTCTGTGTTATTGCTGGAAATTCCAACAGGACGCTGAGAAGCGCTGCTGGGAAGGGTTTTAGGAAGGCTTGAACTAAATCCAGACAAGGAAGCATCTTGGAGCTGAACACAACGCATTGTTGGGAGTAATTCCTATTGCTTGCAAGCCGTATCAGCATTTCTTTAACCGTTTATTCATTTAAAATACCAGAGAAAATAATGGAAAACACACTTGGTATCAACTATATAATTACTAACTTGTTGTCCAATGGAGAAAGTTTTATTTTCTGGAAGTGATTCCACTACAGTAGGCTCATTATAAATACTGTGCTTCAGTAGTTCTGTATTGGTGGATTGCGGGTAACCAAAATCAAAGATTTCATCAATTATTTCATATACCAATATAAAGTTTCGTCTGATATTTTCCTCTGATAATATTCCACAAAAGTCCTGTAGTTTCATAAGAAACAAAAAATAGGATACAAAAATACTAAATAAAAAAACTCAACTCTACGTTGACTCGGTTCTTCGTTAATTTAGAAACTTGAACTGAGTACAAGTTTTAAAATTAATAATACAAAAAATTGAAATAACTACATTTACATCCAATTTTTACAGAACACTGGGCAAAAGAACATGTTTTACAAAAGTTATAAGGAAGCTACAAATGATTTAATGCGAGCTACATAAGAATTAAAAGTTAAATAATACAGCCTGCCCACTTATTGAAACCAAAGAATAAGCACTTCGAGTTCTACAATCAAATCCACAGGAAGCAATGACAAGTATAGATTCCTTGAAAAAAGAAGATGCTAATGTATTTCTCATGTTTTGTCTCCCATTTACATTCGATTCTACAAGACCTTCGCCCGCTCTTAAACCTCGATTTCACTAGCAGTAGATGCCTACCCGAACAATACTTATAAGCCTTTGTAACAGCTCCAACGCAAAGGTTGGACTGATATTATAGAGAGTTGTAAGAACGAAAAATAGGGTATTTCGTCTGATAAAGACGTACGTGATGCCATTCACATTGAACAGAGGGGGGGCATCGCCAGACCAAAATTTCACTTTATGAAAAAAAACTTCGGGTAACCCTTTAATAGCATCACCTCGAAAGTCTCGGTTAATTATTGTATCCCCCCGAGGGGATAACAAAAAGAATTGTGAAATCATCACTAAGAAATAGATAATTTCGTATTTGAGAAGTCAGCTTTTATTCCTCTATTGCAGGATTATTCCATAGTACATAATTTCCAGATTCTTGGCATTTTGTACTGCTTTTTTGGAACACTTAAATAGAGCAACAGGAAAGGCTGCCATAATATTCATTTAACATAGGAAAATTCACACTAATTCAGAAACCGTTGTATTACGACTGTCCAGCGATTTCTCGAATTAAGACAGATGTGATAGTAAACTACTTCATCGCATCTTTTCTTACATACGCAGCAAGTAAAAGGAAAATTAGAATGATAATTCAACATGTAATTACTCTACTGAAAGCGGCCGGGAACATTGAGAAAAGAGCATCTGCGGAAGAGCAGGATGTGACTTCGTAACCGCTCTTTTCATAATCAGCGTAATCAGGATTATCTTTTGAAGAAAGGAGGGTTAAAGAAACGACAAAGTTTAGTTCCAACATATTTCTGAGCACACGTTGCCACTTATACAGGACAGTAGCTCAATGATGTTCTAATAACAGGATGTAACATCCTGTTGTATAGAAAGTATTTGCTTGAAATAGAGTCCGCGATCGACAGTGAAAGGACCCTATGGGAACGCAACAACAAAATTCAACAGGGAATCTTCTAAAAAAGCGATGAAAAAATATTGTTAACGCAGTCGCAGGCTAGAAACTCCTAACGAGATTTATGCTTACGCATACCAAACGTTTCATCTTGCTCACCCATTCAAGGTTAGAATTTACATTATATATTCAATTTTCAAATGAGAGTTACTATGTAATTTTGATAATTGCCGTAACACCTGGCTGCATCAGCTCAATGGCGCATTTGTGCCTCTAGCAATAAGGCCTGTTTAGAAATGATCAGCTTTTCAAGGATAAACCAAAGATACAAAATGATTTTACACACAATGAGACTGTCAGAACATTGAGAAATAAAGAGAACATGAGGAAAAGAATGCTAGGATCAGCGGGCGTATTGCTATTTTTGCGAATGTAGAGGTTTTTCCAAAAAGTCATAAAACTCTTTACAAAATTTTTTTCATTGGTATAAATCAATACTTTTTTCTTGCAGAAATGCCAATTAGTTAAGACTCTTAGCTCATTAGAGAAAGAAAAACTAGCTTGATATAATATTTAAAGCTTTAGAAATATATTTTATTGAGCCAAGAAAGAAAAAGAAATATATCGCTACTGTTATATTTTTTTACCTAATGGGAAACGGTAGATGCAAAATTGTAAATGAAGTAAAAATGAAAAATTATCAGCTTCTAATACGTATCTCCCTAATTTATTAATTAAATTAACAATTAGCAGTCAAAATGGCGAATAGTGTCAAACAGAACAACTTGTAGGAAACTGAACTAGGCATAAGAAAAATGGGAAATTATTGTAAAATTTTAAATGATGTTGGCATTATCATATAAACCTTACGAAGTAAAGCCGCTAGGTGCTTAAAAAAAATTTTGTAAAATGCTAAAAAAGTATACCAATTTGTAGAATCAAAAAAATTAAGTCACTTGCGCTGTACATCAATGCATGCAAAAATTAGTGCGAATACAACAAGGAACTCAGAAAATAGATGCCACAAAATTTCATGGTGAACGTGACGTAAATGACTCTAGCTCTAAGATTAATGCAATGATAACTCCATGCTTGAGAATAATGCAATTTGAACTGTAAAATAAAAAGCCGTACACCGTTTTGCAATCACGATCAATAGCATAT